>RJWM01014852.1:0-49170 GCA_004363535.1 Dasyprocta punctata | reverse complement strand
CTACTCTTCCATCATGAACAGGCAGCTCTGTTGTATTCTGGTGGGGGTAGCTTGGACAGGTGGTTTCCTGCATTCCATCATCCAAATTCTCTTCACTTTCCGGCTCCCATTTTGTGGCCCCAATGTCATTGACCATTTCCTGTGTGACTTGTACCCATTACTGAAGCTTGCCTGCACTGACACTCACATCTATGACCTTTTGGTGGTTGCCAACAGTGGGTTGTTTTGCATTATCACATTCTTCCTGTTGCTTGTTTCCTATGCTGTCATCTTGTTCTCTCTGAGGAAGCACAGTTCAGAAGGGCGTAGGAAAGCTCTCTCCACCTGTGGATCCCACGTTGCTGTTGTGGTTTTGTTGTTTGTTCCCTGCATATTTATATATGCACGACCTCCATCTGATTATTCTTTAGACAAAACGGTGACAACATTTTACACCATGCTAACTCCATTGCTTAACCCACTGATTTATACTTTTAGGAATAAAGACATGAAAAATGCTATAAGGAAAGTATGGAAGAGATAGTGACTTCTGGATACATATAGAATACTACACTTACAAAAATGTAGAAAACAAAGGAATTAATATCGATATACTTATGAGTATATATAATGGACCTTTAGAAGAAAGAGATATCATAGTTCTGTGAAGTATTAATATCGGGTTGCAGAGTACTTTATTTTGTTTGAGAACAAACTTTCCTTCTGAGTTGACAATTCAGTATCATCACAAGTCAAGATAATTCACTTTAATTCTTTCTTAAATATAATAAACATCGGAATATGCTTACCCACCAGAATTGTTACCATTTAGATGATGCTTTAAAAACCCTTTTTAGAAGAAGATAAAAATTAATTAGAAATTTGGAAAAGGAACTTGAACACTTTTAAGAGAAAAGAAGTTTGTTTACAACACTGATGTTGATGACCGACGAAAACAATCGGGACTTAGGAGACAGAGAGAAGAACATTTAAAAAACCTTCACAGTAAGTGTTCCTGAAACTTTTGACATCATTTGAAAGGTGCCTTTATTAACTGATACAGGATTTCACTCTGTTTTTGACTTTCTGGCCAAACTGGCCCAGAGTTATCTGTGCATATTTCCTCTGCAGTCAAGAGACCATTCCATGCCATCTAGAGGAGAAGGAAGGTGTTCACATTCCAAAAGTGTAACCCTGACATTAGTCCAATCGGTGGAAATTCTTGAGATATCAAATTGCTACAGCACAACTGCACTTCAGCACTAGATCAAAACTGTGGATGTAGTCTATCTATTTCTCTCACCACACACAGAAAGAGTGGAACCCAAGGGAAACAGAGAGTTACAAGTAGTTAATAGGAAGTAGAGAGACAGATCTTTGTCATATGGGAAGGAGGTGAAAAGATGGGGGGAGGGGAAAGGACAAAGGCATGGAAAAAGGAATTAAAATGTGTTATGTACTTGTAGAAATTCTACGAGCTCCACAAACCAAAGTAAACAATACAAGCTGCAAATATGTAATAAAAAGAAAAAAAAAGAAAAGAAAAGAAAGAAAGAAAAAGAAAGAAAGAAAGAAAATTCAAAAGAGAATTACTTCTCAATTTATTTGATGGATTTAATTCCTATGAAAGACACATATTAAAAATAATACCTATTTTAGGTACTACTTATTAAAATAATTCAGTTCAAATGATGTTGCCTATTAAAAATAGTACAATTCAAATGATATTTAAATATCATTCAAATTTAACACATATTTCATGTCATCTCCACAGTTATTTTAGTTAGTCTCATATTGTGAACTGACCCTACATTAATTTGTTTGTGAGAAATTACTTTGGTCTCCCCAACAAAGCAACATTCATGACATTCCAATTATACATTTTGAACAAAAATACAAAAAAATTTATGTTTTTTCTCCTAGTGTCATAAGTCATCCCCAAAGTGTAGTTTCCTTTTAATAATACACATGCAGAATGTACAAAGTGTTTCCTTGATTTCCTACTGGGAAGTTCATGACAGTTAAAATTTTAGGTCTAAAGCTTCATCTGCACATATTCCTTGCAGCACACTAAGTGTGCAAAGATGTACACATGCTAAGACACTTTATCACCTCCTTTTTATTTTCTTTGCCATCATCTGACATGGGGGGTGCTGCTTCTACGTCTCCATTCCAATACAGATCCATACCTGATCAAATGTACACTTAAATTCAAATGCATTTTATTCTTTTAATTCTCAAGATTTCCTTGTGGACTCTGGTCACCTAGTCAGGAGCATGGTCACTTCCAAGCCAAACTGAGCAGAACTACTTGGTAATTTCTATAAACAGAGCATGTGTGAATATTACACCACCATTCAGAAAGCATATAAAATTTTGTTCATACACATATTCTGCTCATCCAAAAAACAAACACAAAAAGAAAAACAAAAAAAAGCCTGCTTTCAAGTCGGAAGACTAACATAATTTAGAATAAATACATGGAATCCTTCAGATTTATCAATGAAAGTTTAGAAGTATGTTGTTCCAAGTACACCAGCATTCATCTGGGAGCAAAATAAGTAAGTTCATGATATGGTAGAAAATTCAAAATAATTTTCTCAAACCCAAGAGATATTTATTTTAAAATTTTAAATCTAACCTCTTCGGTTTCTGAGCTGTCCCATCTCATTGCAGAATACTTGTAGAATTTTGAAATCAAGGAACTTAGAAAATCAATATTCCCCATTTTAGACAATGATTAAAATTTGTAGGCAAATTTTTGTTTAGCTGATAAACTATTTTCATCATTTTTTCAAGATACTTAACTATTAAAAATTCATGATGAATAAACATATGTTCCCAAATTTAGGGTTCCACTGGCCTTTTCTCTCTTCCTATCAAATCACAGTAGATTGTACCAGGGATGGGACCTAACCTAGTAGCCTAAGAACCTCAATGAATGCAAACTACAGGCCACAAATATGAACTAAATTTAATAATATAAACAAGAATAAAAAGAGAGAAAAGGGAATTAGAGTGGGTGAGGAGCAATAAGAGAGAGGAAAGGAAATTAGGGGATACATTGTTGGCTTCTTATACTTATTCAGCCCAATTAAAGAACAGATCTATTCAGATCTTTTCTCTGGAATTCTGATAACAGAACCTGACAGTCTAGATGGAGGAAGGCAAAGCTTATAGGACAAGAGAGAATAACTGACACCCTGAAGCCTGATTTGTTATCTCTAAAATACCTGTTTTTATGATATGCAAGAAATGAAACAACTGAATACTATTGATTTATACTGATAAGTAAAAATAACACTTTTATTAACCAAAATAACTGTACAGAACTGCACAAAAAATTTTTACAAAGAAATACAATACCTAATTTTTTGGGATCCCCAGTAAAATAAGAAATTTCAGGACTATGTAGGCAATACTGTATTGAAAATTAAGTATTAATAGGTGAACACTGACTTTTGAAAGATGTAAGAAAGTGAATGTGACCAAGTATAGAACCTTAATTTTGCAAGTCAGAGCTGAATTGTTAAGGAAAGTGGGGGGTCATTGCTCTCAAAAGTCATTTCTTTGGTTATCACTTTCTTTGTTTAGTGTGTTAGTATTTTCAAATTCCTTCTGACCTAGCAGCTATACTCCTTGTCACCAGGGAAAATAATAATCTTTACCTTAATTTGGGATATGTTTACTATTGTATATGTTATTAGCCCTCTAGTGAAAACAAGTAAAACTAATTGTGATGCAAGACAAACCAATAATTCCCCCAACTTACAGGATATAAAATTCAGTACAAAAAGTAAGTTTTGCCAAAATAATCATACGATAAAAGGCAACAATAAATAAGATCAAGGAAACTTTCAGAAAAATGAAGTTTTTTCTCCATATCCCATTACTGCTCTGGAAGGATTGAGATAAACACAAGATGAGTGTTCAGAGCATAACCAGGAGTCAAAAGAAAAATTATCCAAAGTATATATGCAACAAGAAGCTTCCATAATTACTTAAATCTAGTGCTTTGCACTGAGATAGGAAGAAAGTAATGATCAGGGATGACAGCAAAAGTTTGTAGCCCTCAGGATGATTACATTCAACCAATAATGAAATGATGATATTCTCTATTGCCTGTTTTGAGCTCAATTTAAAACATGAAGAAGAAATTGAAGCCTCCTTTCATCACATAACACTTGAGATAGACTTGTTGATCCACAACCTGCTCATGGCATTTTTTACTTCTACATTCCTCATGTGCAAATCAGAGGGTTGAGCAAAGGTGTTCAAATCATATAAAAGACAACTACAATCTTGTTCATGGTAAAGGTGGTGGCAGGACGTGTGTTAATTCATATACAATGTACAAAGAGCACAATGACCACAGTGATGTGGGAGATGCAGGTGGAGAGGGCTTTTCTCCGCCCTTCAGCACTGTGGTTCCTGAGAGAATGCAGGACGACTGCATAGGAGAGCATCAGCAGGACGAAGCTCACTAAACAAATGGCCCCACTATTGGACACCAGGAGCAGGTTGACCATGTAGGTGTCTGCACAGGCAAGTTCCAACAGGGGCTCCAAGTCACAGAAGTAGTGATCAATCACATTGGGACCACAGAAAGGCAAACTCAAGGCCAGACAAATCTGAACTAAAGAATGCACACAGGATCCCACCAAAGTCACAGCCACCAGCATTCAACAGACCCTGTGGTTCATGATGGCCATGCAAGTCCCTGTCTCCAAAAGACAAAAAATAAAATAAAATAAAATAAAATAAAATAAAATAAAGTATGTATTCATCAGTTTAGATTCGACTTTGGTGCTATTGGCTGTGTTAGTAGGCTGCATCTGAGAAATCCTAAAGGAAGATAGGGGAAGGGAATGCATTTACACAGTGATCCAGATCATTATAGTTTACAACTGAGGATTACTTTGCGCCATCACATCTAGAAATCTGCAATTCTTTACCTTTCATTGCTGCTTTATTATCTGAGTGCATTCTGTGCCTAATGTTGAATAAAAGGGGAAACAAGATTTTGATGATAAAGTAGGTAACACATAAGAGGTTAGCTTTTATTATTTCTTTCATTTTTATTTGCATTTGACTTTTCAAAAATTAGTAGGTTGCCTGATGACATGGAATTTGGGTACCAATGCATTCGTGTGCTTGAAATGATTCTTTGTTGAATCCTACTTGTAAGCACAGCTCCGAACACTTTTTGAACTGCTAGTGAAAATTTGCAACTAGAGAGCAGATCTGAATAGATGGGGAAAAAAATCACCACTTGTCTTGGTGTAATATAGATTTTCTTGGTTTAAAGACTTACAGTTTAACAACTCTTCAGATTTAAGACCAAGGAGGACTGTTCGGATTTATGACCCACCTCTAGACTTATAAGCCATCTTTTTATGCAGCTCTGTATATCTTGTTTGTAGGGTCTTAATGTCTTTCTTTTGTCTATTATACCCTGTTTATACAGTACTGCAATTTCTGCTGATCATACCGTACAGTCTAGTATTGTAGTTTTATGTTCCACTATATGTTACAGTACTAGATGTAAAAGGAAAAAAAAAAGGCAGAGTCACCAAGTTGAACTTGCCTTTGACCATTTCTATGTCCTGAATACTGTAATACATACACTATATATACTTTGTCAAATAGTGCCTAATTCATTTAAAGACCTAGTTTCAGGAAGGGAGCTTGGTCATTAAATGAAAAGTATCTGTGCAGTATAAGCAGAGTTGGGTGATGAAATCATGGGATTAGCCTAATATTTTAAAAATAATTTCTCTTGAATTTATTAACAAAATATTTGTGAGAAGATGAGTAAATGAAATTTGGTTTCTGTCCTGAATATTTCCCATGGCACCTTGCAAAGTATCCTGATAATGTTCTCTAGCTTTTTATAATGCTAGATAAGTTATATGATCACAGTTGAACATTTTCCATAAGGATGAATTGTACCAGTGCTTTATTCTTGGGAAACACAGACCCTTTCCCTCAGTATTCTCCTCATTATCAAAAGAGCCATGTAGCATAGAGTTATGACGTGCCAAGTCAGACCTAGAGAGCGAAGATCTGCAGCAGAATTCCCATTTTAAAAAGACCCCAAGTTTGTGTTTCCCCTTGGTAGAGTGATTTGTATCTCAATGGATGGACCTTCAGACCAAACTCTTACATGAAATAAATCTGACACACCTATAAATATTATACTGTCTCTCTGCTGTGAGGAACTGAATTTATGAATAAGAACCTAAATGTATTATAACTGTGAAATATGAAGAAATGTTTCTAAAGGAAACAGGAATGGGGAGAGGTGGAGAAAGGAAGGGAAGAAATAAAAATGAGAATAAAAGGATAAGATGGAAGCAAAGCCTCATAAATATGGAGTGAAAAAAGAGTTGGAGGAGAGGGGAGTAGTGGAAAAAAGAGGAACTAAGGTACACCATGCACAGGTACAGGTTCCCTATGATAAATGTGGTCACTATGTCTATCTAAACTGTGTCAATAAACTTAATAAAAAGACCCTATCTGACACCAGTAAAATAAGAGATTTTGCTATAATTTGTGTTCAAAGGAATTAAAATCCTTTTTTCATACTCATGCTGGTTAGAAACTTAATGCCAATCTTAATAATTTTCCTGTTTATACTATCCTTATTTACGATTTAATAAAAATTTGGATTGAAATATGAATATGACTGCTAAAATTTATCAAGAATCTATCCATCTCTGTTAGCAATCTATATACCGGTAGATAGATAGATAGATAGATAGATAGACAGATGCATAGATCAATAGACAGATACATAGATAGTGATATATACCGTTTTAAAGTGTAAAATTACTCTGGTAAATTTATGTAGCATAATTATTAATAATTTATTTCATTTAATGTAATATTCCTTCCAGTTTCTTACATAAAGCAAATTAATTCTGTTTGAGAGTTAATAATGTTCATGACATTTTTTGAAAGAATCAAAGAAATATAAAGTGTATACCTAGAAAATTTTTTCTTTCAAAAGTTCAGTAACTATCAATGAGTCGTAATCATATTTATAGTATTACTTTACTTTTGTTGTGTAAGATATTTTAAGTATATAATTTTGTTCATATTGCTTAGCATGTTATGGTTGAAGAGGAATAATGATGTTAATTGTAAAGAAACTATGTGTACAGAAATTATACAGGAAAAAACCTAGTGACAAAATTTCTAGGTATGAAACATTTGGCTTATTAAAGGATAAATTAAAGTTATTACTGAAAAATTAACAATAAATTGTGCTGACTTAATCAATTATAGAAAAATGCTTAGGATTTTCTTTATGGCAAATCACCAGTAGACTGGAAAACAATATTTTAAAATGCATTAAAATGTAATGTATCAAAAAATAGAATGTATCATACATTCCCCTTCAACTGTTTTTCTTTTCCCATCTCCTTCTCTCCTCTTTGTCTGAAATTCTGCTTATAATCATAATGTACAGCAAACATGTATTAATAAATACAGAGAAATACAGACAGAGATAATATTTTATTTTAAACCAGAATCATGGGGAAAATGTCTCACAGATTTTGTGCATGAGATTGCTGTCAAGTAAAACATATTCTCTTAATAATTTGCATTCCACTAATATTAGAGCTCAAATTTTTCAAAAACAATGAGTTGGAGACGAAAACATTCATTACCCTGACATGATCAGTACACACTATGTACTCAAGTGAAAATATCACATGGTACTTCATAATTAAATGTTCATTTCTGAATTCTATTTTTTAAGGTTTAAGGAAATGAAAACATAAACTAACCTGATTTGATCATTACACATTACGTACTACTATCAATTATCATCCTATTATATGTATAATTAAAATAATACTTATATATAAGTATGCACCAATTAAAAAATACAAATATAGGGAGTAAGAATGAAAACAGCAAGTATTGTCAGCACCTACCTTGACAAAATGTCTACTGACAAGCTGTGTAGCATGTATTCATAATCCGTGGATTATGGCTGCCTAACTGCACTATCAGGTGTTGGTCTGGATGCTCCAAAACAGGTGTTGTTTTTGACGTTGCACAGATCATATAGTAAAATTATTCCCCACAAGTACTACCTATTCAAGGACTTGCTCTATGTTAGTTTGTGTAGTTAGGTTTAATTCCATGATTTGAAAGAGTTAATAAATATGTGAATGGTTTTGAGGCCTTTGCCTGCTCTTCAACGATGCACCAAAACCATGAGATAGAAGCTCTTATTTGTAGGTCCAACAGAATCATCCTATTAGAACTTATCAACACAAGGTCTACTGTGCAGTGTGGAAAATGAATAGAATTAATGAATGCTAAATGTTTCCTGCAATAGACACAATGATAAAGATGTACTCTAGGGAAGAGTGAATTTTTCTTCCTATTCAGTTTTATGTATGGTCTCATTCTCCTAAGCCCAGCTCTCTAAATACAAGTACTAAGCAGGATACACAAAACCTCCAAAACAGGCCAACACTAACAATTGACCACAGAGCTGTTGGTTCGTGATGGTCAGATAATGCAGAGGTTCGTGTATGGTCACATAGAGTTCATAGGCCATTGTCACCGGGAGCAAAATCTCAGCACCACCAAATAAGGGACCTACAAAAACTGAGTCATACACCCTAGGAAGGAAATGGTTTTATAAACATGGAGTATTGCCTGCCATTGTAACCACAGAGATCAGTAAGAATACACCAAATAATTTCTGATCCTGAAGGCTCTGACTGAGCCCTGAGAGCACAAAGTCGGGCAAGGTGTCCCTTTGTTCCAGTCATCCTACTGTGTGTCCTTGTGTCACTGCTTGGAACAAAATTATTGCATAGTTATTAGCAATGGCTTCATTAAATTTTATGATAATTTGTTAACTCATTTTATAAATAGGCATTACGATGTATCATGTTTTAGAAATATCAGAGATTATAACAATTTGAGATTGAAAAAGCATAGTGCTCAACTGTAAAGATTTTGTAGAGGATTGGTGCCTGAAAAAAAGAAACCAGAAACGTGGAGAATGGACTGATTAAAAAAAAGTGACCGCTCCATCTGATTTTTCATCTACAAGCTACTGAAAGTGTACAAATATGTTAATACATAAAATCAGTCAGCATTAAAGATTTCATGTAAAAAGTAACCTATATATAAAAGTTATTTACATAAAAAGTTACTTATTTATAAAAAAGTTACTGATATATAAATCGAGTAGTGAAGAGAAATGACTACACTCAAGGGAGAATCGACTAATAATAAAAGAGTCAAACACAGTTGCAGTATCAAAATTTGCAAGAGTATAGGCAATGATACCTTAAATAAATAGACAAAAATAGCTTGGACATTCCAAATTTAATGACATAGAAAGAGTTAGTACCTAAAATATACAAAAGTCCTTTAATAAATTAAGAACTAAAAAGGAGTCATTAGCAAATTGAGCAAATATTACAAACAAGAGACAAAAGAAAAAGTACACCCAAAATGACCATAAACAGAATAGGATGGCCAACTTCACCAGTGAATAGAATATTCAAAATGAAAAATCCCTACATACTTCAGATATGTCACACTTTAAAAATGATGAATTGAACAAGCCTGGCGTGGTGGCGCACGCCTTTAATCCCAGCACTCGGGAGGCTGAGGTAGGCAGAGCATTGTGAGTTCGAGGCCGGCTTGGGCTACAATGCGACGCAAGGCTGGCCTGAGCTACATAGTGCGAACCTGCCTCAAAAAACCATGCCTGGGAGTTTGGCTCAGTGCCTTAAGCGCCTGCCCTGACAGGCGTGGGCTTGTGAGTTCAATCCCCGGTGCCAAAAAAAAAAAAAAAAAAGATGAATTGAAAATAGTAAAAATAGCCAGAGTACTTTCTTGCATTGAGATTTTATAATTTTTTGGAGCAATATCTTTTAATCTCTTTTGGAAGTAAAATTACAAATGCATTTTATCACCAATATTTTGCTCTTAGGAATCCATTGCACAGATATTAAATCCATAGTACATATTGACATATGTACAGCACGTTTTGTTGCATTATTTATAATGGTCTTATACCAAAACATAAAAATAAATTTAAGGTGGATGCTAATAAAGAAATTGTTGAATACAATATAAAATCTATGAAATTGAAACCAGACATTAAAAAGAAATAGTTACAATACTATCAGTACTGTATTTAGAGATCTTCCAAAAGTTACTGTGAAATAAGAAAGAAATAAGTATGAAATAAAAGAAATATGCCATTTCATTCCTTCATCATTGCCCCTGCCGTTGGGTTTCCATGACTCTTTGCTTCCCTTAGGCTTTGGAGTCGGTCTTTAGAGCTTTCCATTATTTTCTATAAGTGATAACAGCACATGCTTCTAGGCCAGCCTGATCCTTATCATAGAAGCTGTGCTGTGGCAAACACAGAGAATCATACATGGAGGTCAAAAGCAAGGCATACAAGCTTTATTAGCCTGCAGACGCCATCTCACCTGCGTTGTTGGAGATTTTTGACCTTGAGGGGAAAACGTTTGAGGATTTTAAAGGTTAGGGTAATGGATGATCTTTGGTAATAGTTACTACTTTAACCTTAGACCAGACAGCTTTTTCTATGTATTGGACCAAATATTGAGCCAAAGCAGGATGTTAAAACTGTGGGAACAAGGATTTCGCGGTTGCAAGCATCAGGCAGATGTAGAGAATAACCTGGGTTAAAAAAGCTGATATATACGGGACAAACTGGAAGCCTGGGTACAAAATAGAGATACATTTGCCATCACATTCCCCTCGCTTAATGACGCCCTTTACATCAGTAAAGGGAAGTCTTTCTAGTGGTTGGTATGGTACCCATTTGGACAGGGCCAACAAACAAACTTGGTTTGTGCCTTCCTTAATCCTCTAAATGACCCAACTAAGGAGCCATGGACCTATGGAGAGTAAGAATAGGACAATGACCAAGGGTTCTACTAGGCTGGAGAGGAGGGAGATCAATCATAGGCTCCAAGAGAACACCCAAGCATACCATCCCTGGGATTCTTTTTGGTCCTTTGCCCTCCTGCCGAGGTGCTCTTGGACTTTTGTTAAAGCTTCTCTAATAATAGCATTCTTCTCCTAGTGCAGCACAGATACCCCCACCCCCATTCCGTGAAAAGACAGTTAAGCCCTCATCTGTTTTAGAGAACCATCTATGCCAAGTGATTGGCCTGGTCATGTAACTGTTGAACTGCATGTAGAATCCCAGACAAGTCTTCCACAGTCACCTGATCCAATTCCTGATAGCCTTAGATTTCAGCCTCAGTCTTTATAAGTGCTCCTGCACTGAGGCCCAGGGATCCAAACATTGAGACTCCCAGCACAGCTGGGAGGACAGGTGAATATTTGGCCTGGTGTCCTAACTGAAGTGTTAGGAGCTGTAGCCCTTCATCATCAGACAAAGTTGTTACCTGGGAGAGTAGGATGACCAATTGGTACACCCCTGAGAGGGGTCTCTGAGGGCTTAGACATTTAAATAGTCCCTCCTTGCCTGAAAGCTAGGTCCCACTGTGAGCTCATAGTGTTCAGCCTAAGAGGAGAATGACAGTGAAGGGGACTGCTTGGTCAGGAGATGGAGCTTCAGTGCAGTTTCCACTTTCATATACTCTGTCAAGAAGTAATGATGGGATAGGTCTAGTTTCTGAGAGGGAGCAATAAGCTTTACTAACGGGGTTTCCTGGGTGGGCCAGTGCTTCATAGTAGGGTGGTTTAGCCCTGACAAAAAGCCAACATTCCAGAGTTAAATTGAGACTGGTGAAATTAAGGACTCATGAGGTCCTGTCTAAAAGGTCATACACCCCTAGCAGTGTGACTGTTTGTGGTAGTGGGTGGGGGCTTGGCCAGCCTGAGGAGCAGAGGTGGGCACTGACCTTGAGAGAATATTTCCAATCCTGTTGTGGTTTGGACTGAAGCCTGGATGACCTTGCAGATGGTGAACAACATTCCTGCATTCATTCCTGTCATATAAAGCCTGATTCCCCATGCTTTTTCTGTTAACAAAGTAGGGTCCTGAGGGTCAACGGTGGTCAGGTCTATGGAGTTGCAACCTTCCAAAGGTCAGTTGGGAGGTGCAAATAGGACTATTACTGCTTCCAGATCCAGATTTATACTTGTCAAGCTATCACCTGTTGCATAAATCCCTATAGACTCGCAGCCCTATCAGGGGCTATTGCAGTCCACCATAGAATACCATCCCCTAAAATTTGCCTTTCAGTCACCCTGACATAGATAGATCCTTGCCTCTTTCTCTCTGTAATACCCTGCAGTGGGGACCTATGGTGTTTCCCTTATGTTGACCAATACACTCAAAAGCCAGATGCAACAAAGTTCCACCCAGGTGATAAGTGGACCTCCCTCCTAGTGAGTTTCATTTATTATTGATCTTCCCAAGTTACAAGTAACTAGAAACTTGTAGTTCAGCCTTGAGATACCAAGTTCGACTAAGAGTCCAAACAGAAGGAGAAAATGACAGCAGGTATTCATCTTGGCACTGGCAGGGCCTTTGGTGGATCAATTGTTGTCAGCGTGGAAGAGTTATAGCCTCTGCAGTCTTGGTCACTGGATTCAGTGACAGATCGGGCAAGGATGATCAGCAAGGTGGTTTCTTCTACTGTTTGACTTGGGAGTAATGGACTCACAGCAGGAGATCTGAAATGTTTAAAGCAATGGGAATGGTTAGAATTATCTCATAGGGCCACCCCATCATAATGGAACGGGTTCAATCCTCCAGATTTGACCAAGTTTTGGCTAGAATGAGTGCAAGGGAGGGGGTTCAGTGTATAGAAATAGAATGGCACTCTAGCACCATCTGTAGTAGCTTTTGTAATATCCCGTGAAGTGCTTCCATCTGGTGGTGAGGAACAACAGTTCCAATCTCCTGAAGTCCTTCCATCACAGGTGCAAGTAGGGGAGACTGTTCAAACATGATATCAAATGATGCCAGTGCATCTCAATATGGTGTACACCAAGATCAGAGTAAGGCCAAGGGCAGCATAGTCATCTAGGTTGCAACCAATTCTTGGCAGAGTTTAGCCAGGGTAGACTTGAGAGTGTGATTTTGTCTCTTGATTTGATCAGAAGTCTGGGACTGGTAGGCTGTGTGGAGCTTCCATTTTATCCCCAGAGCTGAAAGCAGCTCCTGGACTACTTGACCCACTAACACTGGCTCATTGTTGAGTCATGGGGAGTACATATCAGAGGATGATCAGCTCCAAAATTCCTTGTACATCTCTTGAGAGGTCTCAGTCCTAGTCAGGATGGCCTCTATGCAGACTGAATAAGTGCAAATGAGAACAAGCAGGTACTTTTGATTTCCAGTGGTTAGTTTTACCTCAGTGAAGTCCACCCCATGGTCCTCAAATGGGGCAGTACAATACCTTGTGATGCTCAGTTGTTGGGGAGGCTGTTGTGTAGGATTGTTGTGGGCACAAACTTCACATCTCTTAGCAACAGATGAGCATTAAGGTCAAAGCCTAGAGATAAAATAATATTTGTGGAGTAGCTCTGCCAAGACAGTCTATCCAAAGTAGGTGGGGGCATGGAAATCATACAGAACAAATTGTTCATGGAGGAACGCACTGCCTCCTGGAAGTCAATCATTCTGATTCATGGCCCCTTCTGATGCTGCCCACTTTGGTTCAGCATCTGAGTATTGTAGCTTTTCTAGGCATGGTGCTATGAGCACCCACTGCAGGGCAGAAGCTTCATGGTTGGCTCCCTGCTTTGTGTCTGCTACCCAGTTCCCTTGGCACACTAAGGAATCTCCCTTTTGGTGGCTGGGACATTGCATAACAGCCACCTGGATGGGCAGCCACATTGCTTACAGAGGATTTTGTATTTCCTGTGAATTTTTAATGTGTTTTCCCCTAGCTTTCAGGAGCCCGCCTTCCTTGCTTACTTTTCTCACATTGCTGGGACAAAATGCCTGACACCCAAAATTAAGGAACCGAAGTTTTATTTAGCTCACAGTTGGTGGAGGTTTCAGTTCATAATCATCTGCCTCCAAGGCAGGGTGGCATGACACCATGGCAAAATTTCAAGGCAGCAGCCAGCAAAAGTAGCCAAAGCAAAAGAGTGGGGAGGGGGAGCTAGAGAAACCCCTTCTCCCTTATATTGTATGCTGGACACCCCCTCTCCCGGGTGGATGAAACACTCACAAAATCTCTGTGCCCTCCTCTTGTACAGGATGATGACATTTACAAAGTAAGGATGGTGGCTCCCTGCTGACTCTCTTAGTTAAACTTCTAAACTTCTCAAATTGACACAATGTATCAATCATAACACTTATATATGGCCATGTGTAAATGAAATGTAGCAAAAACATAGTGGGAGTCCATGTAAATATTGACCCCTTTGTAGTTGTCCATTTCTTGGGCCCAGGTGAAAGCAATGAGTTCATTCCTCTGGGCCAGCTTCCTAATGGGGAAGGCCTCTGACCATAGTCTCATTCATGATGACTACAGCTGCCCTTGCCCTTCGGACCCTGTTTATTGCCAGACTGCTGCAACCTGACAACAGGGTTAAATCAGGGTCTTAGAGAGGCAAATCTTGAAGGTCTGGTTACACCAAAAAGTCAATTTCAACTGCTTCTGGGCAGTGATGCTTGGGTGGCTCCATGGAGGTGGGTAGCAGAGAGGCAGGGTTGAGTGCCTGAATAGTCTTTATGGTCAGTTGGGAATCTTTAAAGAGGACCACCTGGTATTGGGGCAACTGAGTTCTTGATAACCATATGCCACTGGGTCCCCTCAATAGGGCCTCAACTGCATGAGGAGCAAAGATCGCCATGTTTTAGCCCAAGGTTTTTTTTTTCAGCTTCTTTTACCAGAATAGCAGTGGTGGCCATGATGCAGAGGCAAGAGAGCCACCCTGTCACCACATAGTACAGTTTGTTAAATAGATAGCCATAGGGCAATGCCAATTTCCCAGCATCTGTATCAGGATGCCCCAGGCTGTTCTATCCTTTTCATGTACAAACAATTGAAAAGCTTTGGTGATGTTGGAAAGAGCTCTCGGAAACTCCTCCTTGGGAGCACAAAAAGCCTGTTAAGATTGGGGACTCAAGTCTGATGGGAGATCATTTTCCCCTTTAAGAAACTCATATAAGGGCTTGGCTATGGTGGCAAAGTTGGTGACTCAAAGATGGCAGTACCCCATATTTCCCAGAAACTCCCTATGGTCTTTCCTTGAGATTAGCTTCCTAAGATTTCAGATAGTTTATGTCAGGGCCACCAATAGCATTAAAATGCCACTATGAACCCAAGGAACATGGCTGACTGTACACAGACTTGGACCTTTTACCAAGACATCTGATACCCTTTATCCTGGAGCAAATTCAATATCTGTCCCATCCCTGAGAGACATGCCTCCTGGGTCTCAGCTGCAAAAATAAAATCATCTACACATTGGAGCTGGGAGAGGTCAGAGTTTTCCTGGCTGAAAGACTTCAAGTATTTGGACAAGACTTCCCCCAAATACTGTAGAGGAATTCTTGAATCCCTGGGGGAGCCCTGTCTCAGGGAGCTGGCACTTGCATTCCCCCTCAGGTTCTTCCCATTCAATAGCAAACAATTCCTGAGAACCCAAGGACAATGGAATGTAGAAGATGGCACCCTTTAAGTCAATCACAGTGTACCAAGTCTGAGTTGGCAGGAGGAGACCAAGCAAGTAGAGGAACTGGGGATTGTCAGATGCAAGGTCACAACTAGAGTTTTAGTAGCATGCAGGTCTCAGACAGGACAATACTCAATGACCCTGGTTTTCAAACAGGCAGGAATGGGGTGTTCCATGGGGACTGAAATTCCCTCAGGATTCAAGTTTCAAACAAGGTTTGATTCCTTTTCTGGCTTCCATGGCTATCAGGTATTGCCTGAGGTATACTAGCCTGGCATGTCCCATCAACTCAACCACAAGTGGAACATGGACAGCCACTCCTTGGGGATTGTCCTTGGCCTACACTAAGGGAAATTGGTGGGTTCACAAGTGGAAAACCAAGGCTGTTGTGAAGAGACCTCCCCTTCACAGAAGTGGTACTTTTCCCAGTGGCATAGTTAGAGTGAGTAAGTGAGTGGGAGTGGGTCCTTCCACAATGAGGGTGGCCTCTTGTGGTGTGAAAGAAACCTGAGCTTGTAATTTTCAAAGAAGGTCTCAGCCCAGGAGGGGAAAAAGGTAGTCAGGTATCAGCAAAAGTGGTTGAATAACCGGCTATTGCTCCAACTGAACCTGTTGAGGCTCACAGAAAGAGTAAGTGAAGGATTCCCCAGAGGCTCCTTTTTTGCTCAGTGGCTATTGCCACCGGTTGGGTGACCATGGAAACCTCAGCCCTGGTGTCCACTAGGGATCTGACTGGCTTTCCCTCCACATTTACCATTAACACAGATTCCCTGGACCTATTAATCACTCTGTCCAAATTGTCTCCTGCATTGACCATTAGCGCTCTCTCCTTCTCTCCTTTGTTCTTGAGCAATTTGGGGCACTCTTTTTTAAAGTGGCCCCTTTCCTTTCAATAGGCACATTGGTCTGGGTCTAGCAGGAACGGACATATCCTTGCCTTGGGTTGTTCCCCCCTTGATCTCAGGTTGTCCTTAGATTTACTGGCCTCCATGAACGGTGCCACCAAAATCTTGGCCTACTCCTTTTGGTGGCATCTTTCTCTTTCTTCTTCTACTTTTGGGGGCCTTTTCCCTGTTATGATAAACCTTTTGGACTACTTTGACCAATTGTGTCATATTCATGCCTGCAAACTCCTATGACTTCTATAGTTTATGCTGAATGTCACTGGCCAACTGGGTGACAAAAGATATATTTACCATCTGGGTGTTCTTGGGGGCCTCCGGGTCAAAAGATGTGTAGCCCCAATAAGCCTGCAGGAGGCAATCAGGATACACTGTTGGGTTCTCAATCGGTCCCTGAAGCATTTCTGCTACCTTATTTAGATTTGTGGGTGATCAGGCCTCTGTGATCAGACCATGATATAAAGCCTGATGGTGTATCTCCAGGACTCAAATACCATTACCAATGTTGGGATACTAAGTGGTAGCTTTTTTGCATAAAAACAGATCTATTGCATTCTGCTTATCTTGTTCTAACCCTGTAGTCTCCCTCCTAATGTGGTCCTCTGGTGCCTTGCAAATTCTCTCTCTCTTCTGAGATAAAAAGGGTTAACAAAAAGTGCTGGCAATCATCTCATGTGAGTCAGCATGTCCTGAAGACTGACTCACGGAGGATAATGAGGGCCTGAAGTTGTTCAGAGAAAGGAGACTTTGGGGTCTTCAAGTTATAAAGGTCACTAGTGCTGAAAGGGACATAAACCATAACTGAGCCAGGCTGTTTTCCCTCTCCTACAGTGGGCAACTGCATAGCAGCAAAAGCAGTCCACATTCTGCAATCCCTGCATCAGCAAGATCCTCCTAGGTGGAGTCAGGCCTCATCTTGGAGAATGGCTGCCAGTGGGCATGGAGGGTGGCCAGATATAGTGGGGTATCACTGATAGGCAGTGGCAGCAACATTTCAAACAAGTCATCTTCCTCAGGGGTTGTGGGAAAAACCTCCAGTAAGGGCTGGTTCAAGGGAGGAGTTTTGCCCCTGAGGATACAGATATGTTCTGGTCTCCCACAAGCACACATTTTTATCCATGGAGGGAGAACTCTGACCACAGAACAATGAGGAATGTATATAGGGAAATTGGTCCTGATGATTGGGCTTTCCCATAACTACATCACACATCCTCAGGTAATTTGGGGATGCAGGAATCCTTCACATGGCCACCCACCACCAAAGGTGGGTCATTCAAGCTGACACAGAGTCTGTAGCTTACCAGATTTCATTAGAACTCCATAGTCCCCCTTAAATTTGTCAAAGTTTTTAAGCATTCACTCTAAAGTTGTGGATTTCAAAGACCTGGATCCCATGGTGGTGGCTTCCAGCAATGGTCACCCCAATCAATTAGTCCCAAAAGTCTAACATGGGTCCAAAAGAAGTTCCAGTCTTAGGAAGTTGGAGACAGCTGCCGCCTTGGCGACAACTCAGGCCAGTTGGTTTCTGTTGGGATCTCCAGTCACACAGATAAAGATAAAGTGTCCAGGGAGGTCGAGCAAGGATCCAATGTTTGTGAGAGTGAAAGTAACAAAGATAGATTCAAGGGAGACCTGAAATCACAGGTGCTTGGGGATACAGGGAGTACAGAGTGACAACATAAATGGAAATATAGTAGCATTTTGACAAAATCACATAGTACAAACAGAACCCAGGAAATTAGGCTAGACCAACTGACAAGTTTATGAATAAAATGGAGTTACAACTAAAGTGTAACCTCCGCTGAGCTCGGGTCTGAGACAAATGAATAATCTCCACATCCATAGATCAGGGTCCACATTCTAGTGGTTTTGTAAATCTGATTAAAAAAAAGTCCCAGGATGAGCCCAAAGGAAATCAAATTCTTACTTAATTAGGTTGAGATTCTCTTGCATTTCCTCTTTAGTTGTGGCTGTCTATCAGGGCCCTGGCCTAGATCCCCATCCTCCCAAATGAGTGTAAGGTGAGGGCTTAAATAAATGAGACAAGTGGCATGATTTTAGGGTTCCAGGAGGATCAAAACCCTCTGTAGAGTTCTTGACTCTGAGGCTATGATGAGGGCTAAGATAAAGAGCTTCTCTGGGTAGCCTGTATTTATTTCCACTCCAAACAAGGAGAGGGGATACTGAGGAAAGCACAGGAAATGAGCAGGACTTTGGGAATCACTTCAAAGACTTCTCCAAGTAGTAAATTTTGCCAGTTTATGAAAATCGTCTTATCTCCATGATGACATTTATGGTGGGAATTACTGCAGGAGTGAGACGCCTGAAACTGCAGTCTCTATCTACTTAATTGGGTTTGGAGACAGACATCCTCAGGTGTGGCCTTATCTTATCCTTTAAGGTATCTCTGGCATCACAGGCCACTACTGGCCTCAGCCAGGACCAGTGATTCATAGAGGTTCACTTGCTATGAAACAGCTCCCATTGTCAGGCAAGGGGCCTAGGCCTAGAAGAAACTCACAGATAAACATAATAAACCAATTAGTTAATTTTAAATCCTGCTCAGAGCTGCTTCATAGCTGTCTCCAATAGCTGCCCTCTTCCTCACGGTGAGCTGGAAAATGGGTTGAAATCAGCTGGGGCACCTAATGTTCCCCCGGTTGCTGATTTGGAACCCAAGCAGCTGTATCCTCTGGGCCACCCATGGCAGTCACACTAGGGACTCCAAATGTTGTGACAAATGCATCAAATCACCCACAGAGGCTGAGAGTAAGGCAAACAAGCTTTATTAGGCAGCAGACAACACCCCACCTGCGTTTTTGGAGATGTCAACCCTAAGGGGAAAAGGTTTGAGGGTTTTAAGGTTTAGGGTAAGGGGCAGTCCTGGGTAACAGTTACTACTTCATCTTTGGATTACAAAGCTAATTCTACATAGTGGACTAAATATTTTTGCCAAGCAGGATGTAAAGACTATGGAAACAAGGATTTTGTGATTGAATGCATCAGCGAGATGCATAGAGAATAAAATGGGTCAAAAAGACTTCATGTGCACACGAGAAAATGGAAGTCTGATTACAAAATGGAATTGTATTTGCCATCACACTTAAAGGTCCAACACTATATTTGCATTTCATTTTTGTCTAAACCACTATAGTTCCTGTAAATGTTTTGTGAGTTTCCTACAAATATTACTGGAGTTTATCTGGTAATATAAAATGATTTCCACAAATATCATTGAGTTAGGAATTTTTGCTATAGAAACCCTGCACCAGTGCTGTGAAACACCTGTCCAACAGCCAACATTTGAATAAGCCTTATTGTTTAGAGCAAAATTCTGACAGGCCACCAACAACCAGGAGACCTGTATGTCTTTTAAAAGTCATTAGGAAAGACCACCTTAAATATTTCTGTGATGTAAACAGAATGCTGTACAGTCACAATTTTCTTTCTGTCTTCAAACATAGTTTTCCTAAAGTGCCATGAGGTTTCTTCCTCCACAAAAGAATGTGTTTCTTCATTTTAGCATAGTTACCTAGACAGGCTACAGATGAGAAGCAGTTTTATTTTTAAAGTCAAATATGTCCTGGTTCTGTATTATTTTGCCTTTCTTTCTGTAGCATATCTTAGTTTCTTACTGGATTCTACTAGAAGCAGTTAGCTAGGATACGCTTCTGCTTAGAAACATTCTTAGATAATGCTGTTTATCAAGTTTATTTTTTGTTTTCCTTGTTTCTACACTTCACAATATTGCAAAATGCACCCTTTACTGACAGTAAGGGTTTGTTTTCCCCTTCAGCTTCAATAGCATGCTCTTTATTTTATTTTCAGTCTTCCCTGGCTTAAACATATTGCAACAAACTGAAAATAGGAACATTCAATTTTAAACTACTTAGTTTGAATGATTTATTACAAGATATTGCTGTATCAACACAAGGTAGATAAAGCATTAGTTTTTTCTGACATTTCCTCTGTTGGCTATCTCTTCAGTTCATTGTTTCTTTTTATTTGATACACTCCATTTATTAATTCTTGTTATTATTTCTTGTCCTACTGAAGCTTTGTTTATGAAGTTCTTGACTGTGCATATGGTTTCAAGTGTCTCTGCTGAGTTATCTTCCAGCTGATTTAAAGTGATATCTAAGCCTTTGACCCATTTTGATTTGATCTTGGTTGAGGCAGGGAGGTATGGATCTAGTTTAAATCTCATGAATATGGATAACCAGTTTCCCCAGCACCATTTGTTACACAAGTTCTCTTTTCTCCAGTGTATGCTTTTGTCACCTTTATTAAAAATCAAACAACCTCAGTGAATGTACACATTAGATGCAGTAACATGAGCTAAGATGAGTAATAACAACAAGAATGATAATAGGGATAGGAGAATTAGAAAACAGAGGAAGCGGGGAGAAAAGTGGAATGGGATGGAAAAAAGAAACAAACTGTATTTATAGTAGGCAGTCACCAAGGTGACTATAAACTGCATGCACTCAAAACATGCACTAATAAAAAAAGTTAAAAATCAAATAGCTGAAATTACATGGAGTAGTTTGTTACATCTTCTGTCTCATTTCGTTGGTCTGCAGGGCTATACTTTTGCCAATACCATGCTGTTTTTGTTTGTACAGTTTCATAGTGTAATTTAAAAACAGGAATTAGGCTGCCTTTTCACTTTTCATTTTTTCTCAGTATTGCTTTGGCTCTTATGGTTCTTTTCTGGTTCCATATAAAGTTTAGGGCTTTTTTTCGTTCTAAGAATGTTGTTGGTTTTATAATAGGTGTTGCACTAAATCTATAGATTTCCTTTGGCAAAATTGCTTTTTAAATGATATTAATTTTGACTATATAGGAAAACAGCAGTTTCAAATTAAATTTCTTTGACTTACTAGTTACATTATCCTGTGTACAATAAGTAAACTATTGCCTTAGTTTTTCTATTTGCTAAATTGAAATTGTGCAGTTACATCATAGTGTCATTTTGCAGTTAGTATAAAAGTAGTTTTTTATAATGCATTACTGTCAAGTATTTGTATTCAATAGCCAATTCAGAGCAGATTAGAAATAGTGTTTGTGCTTGGACAGTAATGTGTTGTTAACTGACTCAGCAAAATAAATAAACTGATCATTCTCAATACCTCTGAGAGGAAAGATGAGAAATTCTCAGAAGATCCTGAGGAGGACACATCTTTTAAATTCCCAAGGGCTTTCTTTATCAGTTTTCTTATGCCTCTGTAAGCTATTATCAGAAACAGTCTTTTTAAAGCCTTTATTGAAGCACGACATTAAAGAAGGATAATGCATTTCAAGTAAGCTCTTATGTGGGTGGTACTGTGGAGTCCAGCCAAGATGAAAACCTGAGGCCAGGTAGACACAGATTGTGCCTTTGATGTTTCCTCTTTACAAACTTTAAGTCCTAAAGCACAAAGTTCAACCGCTTGTTGTCTCAATTTCCCCATTTGAAACAGTCATTGGCATTTTGAAGTGATGGAAGAACACTCAGGTGATGTTCCCAGATTAGGCCATCAGAATACTGTATTCTTTTTATCTCCTGCATAAAAATGCTAGAGGTATCACAGGTGGAGAG
The DNA here is from genome assembly GCA_004363535.1 of Dasyprocta punctata. Classification (NCBI taxonomy): domain Eukaryota; kingdom Metazoa; phylum Chordata; class Mammalia; order Rodentia; family Dasyproctidae; genus Dasyprocta; species Dasyprocta punctata. The sequence goes on along the minus strand of RJWM01014852.1, from coordinate 27,075 downwards.
GAATGGACACAGAAGGGTCATTTTTGTGTGTGTATAATGAAGAGAGGTTGCTAGGCAGTAAAGTACAGACATCATATTTAAACAGAATTGTGCCAGGGAATAATGATGCTCCTTGTAAGTGACTATGTTCATGCCAGAACATTATATTTGCTACATATTTAACAAATGCAATAATGTGTGACAAACACTGTCTTTCTGTGCCTAATGTCAAAATTAACCAATTGGTCTAATGTGTGGTATATGTATATTGTGTGTGTGTGTGTTAAATATTTTACAGTCACTTTGGTGAAGAAGAAAAGAATGATACTGGCAGGCAAAAACTATGCAGATGAATGATAGAGTAAAGTGGTGTTCTTTTAAATAATTCATTACTTTTGCCTTGTAGAAAGAACATGGTGACTTTAATATTCATGGACTCATGGTCTCACGCTATCCTCCTTCAGAGTCCATAATGATGGCTGACTCTTCCAAAAAGATCGATGCAAGTTATATTTGCATTGTGACAAAGACTATTCCTAGACTCATTTCACAGATGAAAAATAAGGTAGGATAAGGAAGTTGTTCAGTATTTGTTAGTAGGCTGAAATTCTAGGTATACATTGAAATAAATAGCAAAGGCAATAATTCGATAAAATGTAGGTAAGCTCTGGAATTCTTGAATATTTTCTCTAAACACAGTCATGGCTTTGAATGTTACTGTGAGAATGAAAGGGAGACCAGTTCACTAACTGACACATAACTTTATATATAACGTTTTTGATTTATGGTCTGGCTAAGACATTGAACGGCCCAAGCTGAGTTTGAACTTGCTGTTCTCCTGCCTCAGCCTCCCAGATCACTGAAGTTAGAGGCATGCAGCTCCATGCCTAAATTAAAAGACTTTTAACATTACATTTTATAGTCTTTCCTGGTAAGTAGTAAATTTATTTACCAGTTATACCTCAAAAGAAGTATAAATGACTATAGAATCTGGCACATAAGAAAAGGAAAATCACTTTATTGCTTACATCTATTGGCTTACCAAGGAAAAATACAATTTTTCTGCATCCTTGGAGTCATGACAAGAAGTACTAAATAAATGAAATGAAAATTCAAAAACGGTTTGATTATTATTGCTTTGCAAGTAAACCTCTTAGAGTTAAAAGAAAGTAATGAGGGCAGATAAAGCACCTCGGGGGTAATAACAGCAATCAGCATTGCCATCACTTGACCTGAGACTGAGTATGGAGAAGGTGATTGTGGGAACAAGACAGGCCTACAAGACTTGCATGAATGTATCCAAGAGTGGCGGCCTTAATTGAAGGCACCCCTTCATTGAAACTGTAGGTGGGATCCAGCTGAGTAAAGCCAGGCAGCCTCTCTCTTCCCTGCTTTGCTTTGCATTCAGCTGCTCCTGCACATCAATTGGGGAGGGGGTAAAACTAACTGTGGGGAAAATCACCAGGGTGATAGGCATAAAGGGACATCTAAAGGACAGACGGAATGGGTTACTGCAACCCTCTTTTCCAGTTTCAAAAGATAAGACAGTAGAGGAAACAAAGCATCTCCCAACTTAGGTATTCACTTAATTAATATTTACAGAGTACTTTATGTAGCAGAAGACTCTGAACCAAATTCGTTTTTGTTTTCAAATTAGCTGATGTTTGCAGTTCATAACATTTCCATTCCTTGTGGGGAGTTGGTACAGGTATGTAACACAGTTTCTTGAAAGAAATTTTTGATCTCTTTTTTCTTCTGATTTACCTACCCTCCCCCAGGGCAGTTTCTTTGCAGCTTATTTAAGAATTTCTAAATAGAAGACAGAGTGTGTTAGACTTTACACATCAGTAATGTGCACAAGTGAATCTTGTCAGCAATGGTGTAGAGGGGGTTTCCGTAGCCTTGTAAGCTGCAGAAATACAGAGCTGCAAAGAGTTGATCTAATCTCCTTTTATAAAATAGAAAACATGGTGCATTTCTTCTCTTCTGTAATAACACGAAAGAAAATACTTTATTTTACTAAATTCTTTTGTCTTATCTGATAACTAAAAATACGTTGATTCATCACATATGCTGTGAAAAATTTTGTTTTTACAGGTTAATCAACCCACCTCTGAATTCAGCTCTAGCACAGAAATAGAACAAAACAAAATGAATGTGACTGAATTCATTCTAATGGGGCTGACACAGAATTCTGAGATGCAGAAAATTCTGTTTCTTGTGATACTCATCACCTACATTGTCACCGTCACAGGAAACTTGCTCATTGTCATTACTATAATCTGCAGCCAGTCTTTGGATTCCCCAATGTATTTTTTCCTGGCATTCTTGTCTCTGATAGATGCTTGCTATTCCTCTTCCATAATCCCTAAAATGTTAGCCGATTTGCTTTCCAACACAAAAACTGTATCATTTAATGTTTGTATGACACAACTTTTTCTGGGGCATTTCCTAGGAGGCTCTGAGATTGTCCTGCTTGTGGTCATGGCCTATGACCGTTATGTGGCCATCTGTAGACCCCTGCACTATGTAACAGTGATGAACTACCATATGCGCTGCATCCTGGTAGGGGTGTGTTGGACAGCGGGCTTTCTCCACTCCTTTGGGCAAATTCTTGTCACATTCTGGCTCCCGTTTTGTGGTCCCAACAAAATAGATCATTTTTTATGTGACATCTTCCCCCTGATACAGCTTGCCTGCACTGACACTTTCCTTCTTGGTCTCTTGGTTGCTGCCAATGGTGGGGGAATGTCTGTCATCATCTTTATCATGTTGTTGCTATCGTACATGGTCATTCTGTGCTCTTTGAGGACTCACAGCTCCACTGGGAGGAAGAAGGCCCTCTCCACCTGTGGATCCCACATCACAGTGGTCGTCTTGTTCTTTGGACCCTGTATTTTTTTGTATCTGAGACCGCCAGCCTCCTTTTCCATGGATAAAGTAGTGGCAGTATTTTATACCCTAGTCACTCCCATGTTAAACCCTATTATTTACACAGCAAGGAATGCAGAGGTAAAAAATGCCATTAGAACATTGCTAAAACAGGAATGCAACTTTAGATATTAAATAATCTCATGAAAATTTTATTTGTTTCATGATCTTTACAATTTCTTATTTCATCACAGTTATCCTCGTTATCCATGGGCTCTACATTCCCAGATCTTTCAATGGAGGGATGATAGTGAGATTGTGGATATCATGAAACCATCTGCATATACTATATTTTTCCTCTATATACATATCCATCATAAATTTCAACTTATTATTCAAAGTGATTAAAAATAATAACAAAACAATTATAACAATATATTGAAATAAATTATTGCACCACAAAGTCATTTAAAGCCATTACTGTTTACATGATCTTAGGTATTGTGATACCATGACAGTTGACCTTATAATTTAGACCATATGGTTGATGAACAAAAGGATAATTCATGCTGCAAGTCAAACAGAGGGACATAGTGTGAAACTTTTTCACATTACTAATAATTATATACAATTTATAACCTATGAATTATTTCTTCAATTTTGCATTTAACTTTTCTGAACCATGATTGACCATGGAACCCTGAGGAAATGAGAATTATTGTACCTTAAATCTTCTCTTAGAGCTCTCATTTGACGGTAAAACAGTTTTCCAAGGTAGGTATTATTATCGTCATTCCTGTGGTATACATGAAGGAAAAATAAATTTCAAACATGTTAAATAAACAGTTGAATGTCAGAAATGAGATAATGTCAAATTTGCATTGTAGAGTTTGATTCTCTTTCAGTGGATAGCAAAACGCACTACATTTTTTGTTTTCTAGAAAAAAAGCATTAAGGTCAGAATGTTCATTCTTTGTAGCAATTTGTAATTTTTTCTTTTCAAATTGCAGACTTTCACTAAATGGGTTTATTTTCAAGCAGCAGGTACTCAGATGTCTGTGGTGCTTCCTGACATCTAAGCATGGGGTATAATCCAGAGAAAAACACTTAACAACTATCTCAGCACACATGCAATATCTTTGATTTTAAAATTCTATTGAGCTTTTTGTTCCATTGAGTAAAAGTAGTCTGGTGACTTTACAATTTAATTTAAACCTATGTGAAATTTTATTTTCCCCAACCACTTCACAACACCGAAATCTATTGTTCTATTGTACAGAATAAAAACAGGGGTCAGAAAAATTAAATGACTAAATCGCAGAACATGTACATAAATGGTGAAAAAATACTATTTGTATTTCATATCCTTTGATGTTCTTATAACTTTGGACTTAATATTTGATTATGGCTTGATTTACAAAATATTTTTGATTATATGTAATATGAAATATCAATTTTTTAGATTAATAACTTTTAATGAGAAATGCAATTTTTAAAAATGTGTGGAAAATTATTCACAATTAAGGAAAAATATAAAATAAAATGAAAATGCTCAACTAAAATAAAAATAGATTAAGAATCTGGACATTATAACACAAAAATTATGTTAGAAAGAAAATATGTGAAACACTGGAAGACATAGGTGTAGACAAAGACCTTCCAACAAGTACCCTGCTTGTACAAAAAATAATACCAATAGTTAGCAAGTGGAATCACATCAGATTGCAGCTTCTGCACAACAGGGAAAACCACCAACTGAGGAAACCTACAGATTGGGAAAAAATTTTGTCAGCTACTTCTCTGAAAAAGGACAACTATCCAGAATATATAAAAAACTAAAAAATGTTAGACCCCAAATTTGAGGACCCAATTAAAAAGTGAGTATCTACAACTAATAGACATATCAGATTAAGAAGTACAAACAACCAATAAATACAGGGAAAAAAAAGTTCAACATTGTTGGCCATTCAAGAAATGTGAATTAAAACAACACTCAGATTCCATCTCACTCCAGAAAGAAAAGCTGTCATCGATTACAAATGCTGGTGAGACTGCTTAAGAAAATGAATGCTTCTTCATTTTTGGTGGGATTGTAAACTGATACAACACTATGAAAGTCAGTATGGAGATTCCTCAAAAACTGAAAATAGAAATTCCATTTGACCCTAGCTATTCCTCTTCCAGAAATGTTCCACAAAGAGCTAAAGACTTCATATCTCAGTGGTATTTGTACATCCCTGATTATAGTAGCACAATTATAATAGCTAAATCTTGGAAGATGACTATTTGTTCATCGATAGAAGAGTGAATAAAGAAAATGTGGTAGGTATATACAAGGTAACACTACTCTGTAACTTAGAAGGAGTAAGTTGAATCATTTGTAGGAAAATGGATGCAACTTGAGACCATAATGTTAAGTGAAGTAAATCAGACATACGAACTTAAATATTGCATAGATTCTCTTATGTGAGGAACTCAATATAAATAAAGTTCAAAATGAAAGGCAAAAAATAAAAAAAGAGAAAAAAGTTACTGTATTTCATCATGGGCAAGGTACATAGAAGTGTACCTTAATATGATACAAATGTCTTATGATTGTATGTTATTTTGGCCTATTAGTCTAGTTGTTAATCTGTATGTATGATAATTAACTTTGTAAGTACTTAATAAGATAAATAAATTAATCTGATGCTGGAAAAATAAAGGGAGTGGAGTGGAAGGAGAAATAAGAACAGTGAACGCAATCACCATGTACTACAAACATGAACAAAGAAAATTTAAAAAGAAAAAGAAAAAGAAAGAAGAGTTAACTTATATGGTATAAAGAAAGAAAAAATAATCACTCCATATTTGAACAAAAAAATTATTTCTCAGTTAAACAACATGCTTAATTACAAATCTTTTTCGTGGATAATAATTATGGTATCATTAAAAAGATGTAGTGTATTTGCACAATATAAATATAACACACAGAAATATTCACCCTCCCACTTAACAACTATCATATGTTGCACTGAAGAAGTCAATGCACTCTGTGATGTAACAATATTTAGCAGATGTACTGTAATTACAGAACCAAGATGAGCCAAGAGACTGTTACCTTCCAGGGAAGCAGAACACAATCTCAATCTAGGAATATAAATAGCTCATCTTATTTCTATATGTAGTTTACCTAGGTTATTGAGAAGGTGTACATTTTTGTAATTTTTTTCTATATTTCTTATTTTAATTTTAATTTTTATTATTACATGTCCTCAGTGGATGATTAAATTTATCAAGATAACTTGATACATGTACATAATGAATTTTAATTCTTTTTTCAACCTTTTCCCCTCCTTATACCCCTTTCTTCTCTTGAGCCTCTTCTCATTTCAGAATGTATTTTTATTACCTTGAATATTGTTACATTCACTTCTATTTCAGTTAGACAATGTCAAATTGGAAGAGATTTTGAGAAATTATCTGTAGTAAGTCAGGAATGAAACACATTTCTAAACTGCTTCAAAATTTAGGACATGTCTTCCTGGCAGGAAAAGAATTTTGAATTGGACTAAGGCAATAATATGAGCTCTGTATTTGAGGATTTTCTTGCCTGGAGAAGTGTTCCTTTGCTGACTAAAGGGAATGACACTGTCCTTAAGGTCGTCACTTTGGTAAGTACTCATTATTTTTTGTTTGATGTTTTAGGCCATGAAACTGTTAAACGTGATACTAATACCTCCACTGTTTTTTTGCCAACTGTGATCTGATTCATATATAATTTCTCCTTTCATTCTCATTTATCCTTTCACATTGCAATATGCATTTCTGTCTTTTTAAAGAGGCTGTCCACACATTTCTTCTTACATATTGTGAAAGCAGGCTTTCCCTTATACCTCCAAAAATTCTTCTTTTGAAAACTTTCCTTCATGGACAACTCTTAGTATTTTGGATTTAACTTTATGTTTCTACAGGTTATGTTACTCTAGGGTATGGGGAGGTCAACTAGACAGGTGTGTGGTGTCAAAATTCTGTACTTATCATTCAAATTATTTTAATTGAGGATGAAAAGGTAATAGGCCATCATGAGTGGATTTAATCCATTATTGGGTTGGGCAAATACATGTTAAAGCAAATGTTAGTTCTCCATTAGACTCTCTGCTTTCATTCTGAGTTGAAGATGTTCTGATTTTATCTAGATGTCATCCCAAAGCCTCATGTGCTTATAGCTAAGGAATTTTGAAGGTGGATGGATTAGAGTGCATCAATGTAGGTTAGGGTGTAATGCTGAGATTAAGGGAGTGGATAATAGAAGCCCCACCTTGGGTATGGATGGCATCAATCAATATGCTTCTAGCCTGGATGGAATAGAAAGGGACAGAAAGAAGCCAGTTTTGCTGTTCCTGCTGCTGTTGCTGCTATTACTGCTTCTCCTTCTGCATGCTGTCTCCTACCTGCTCTGCCATGAACTGTTTCTCCTCTGCAATGTCCCTCTACTATGCTGCCACAACTTAGATCAAGCCGACTATGGATTAAAATTCTACAAACCTTGAACCAAAATAAACATCCCCTCTTTAACTTTTTGTGTTGGGTATTTTGTTTCATCAATAAAAAATGTAACTAACAGAAAAAAACAAAGGTCATCATAGCACTACAATGTTCAAGTGTCCAGAAGAATCAAATGTATCACGGTATCAGTTTTGTTAAACCGTTTTCCACCATGCTGCTCAGTATACCTTCATTGTCTAAAACCAACAGAGTTATTTACAATTCCTCTTTCTCATTTTTTACTTTAGAAAATGTACATGAATGTGAGTGAAAGAACCTATTATATTTGGAAATATTCCTAAATTTAATTAAATCATTTGTTTTTAAAAACTGTGCCAAATATTGTTGTCTTTTTTTAGTAGACAATTCCAATGCACCTCATAATTGGTGACAACATAAATATGTTTTGAGACATTACTTATCATAGAATAATCTAACATAAGGACTCTGGCCTTGGACTCAGGAGGTGTGAATTTTATTTTACATTGGTAGAAGATGTTCTGATTCTGTGACTTAGCTTTCCATGATAAAAAGAGAATAGCGATGCTTGGTTTTCCATTTCAAATGGATATTATTAGATTGCATTACAGTGACAGAAAAATGTATCTTACAACTATGAAGATAGCTGAAGAATATAACAGTTTTAGTCATCATGATGTTAATGTAGTTTCAGAATTTTTATGAAAACTATGCTTTTGAAGAAACACTGTAAACTACTACTAGTATGAAGTATTGATGCTATAATATAGGTCACAATTATCACATAATGTATATCCCCCAAGGCAATATTTGAAATGTGTTATACAAGTGCAGGAGGAGTTAAAAAGGAAATAAAATATAACACAATTTTAGAAAGTCAGTTACTCATCTAAATGTTTAATTTATACAATAAAATATATCTTAACTCCAATAATAAACTAAGTTCATTTGTTATTAAATAACCAAATTTGTTAGCAGAGGACTGCTTTGCTTTATCTTCACACAGTGATTTATTTGTCTTTACACAAATTTAAGGAAAAAGTCAACATCTAGAGATGAATGCCATAGAAGTTCCTACCTAACGGTCAGTTGAGTAAAATGAAGTGATTAGGCTGTTGGCGGTGTCTGCCAGTGAAATACCCCTGAGGTCTAATTAGTCACAGCTAAGAAACTTCAGAATTTTTCTACAAACAGCGTATGTGGCAGTGGTGAGGCTCCCGAGCAAGGATCCTCCAGTGATCACATTTATAAATCAACCAAGGTTGACTGGAACTGATTTACTTGACATTTTTAATTTTATAATATTCATTTATTTCTTCATAAACTAACAACTTCCTGGGACCCTGGCAACAGAACTGTCAGTCAATTTGATAGGTGAGATATTTTTGAAGGAAGTCATGGGGATAGAATCTCAGTACTAAATGAAATTAACAAATCATATAATCACCCCTCATTTTAATTTTTCTTCAGCGTGTTGATCTCTGAAAATGGCAGAATAGACTATAGTTCCATAAATTTCGAAGTAAAAGTATTTTGAGATCTTTTGTTTACTACTAAAATATACTTAAAATAGAATCATACTCAATATTAAAAATTTGCATTCCAAAATTTTTCCATTTGATATTGCAATTGAATTATTTCAATGGTATTACACATTTTAAAAATACCTCTGTTAAATTTGCATGAATACTATTATATATTATAATCTATTTTATTATATATTTTCCTTTGTATTAGATATTTTACTTATTATATATTTTAATTTTGGACATTGCACACAATCTATAATTTTTTCATCTAATAAAAATCACAATGAACATATTTTTTCATAAGAATTTTTCTTCTTAAAAATATTTCCCTTTAGGTTTTATGGCTAGGAAGAGTATTGTGAAATCAAAAAGGCAAAATGATTTTTATTTATTTAGAATTTTCTAAATCACTTGTGTTGTGTTATTCTTACTTTGTGTACACTCTTTTCACATCTGTTTGGGAGCTGTCTTTGGAAAAAGGGAATGAAATTAAGTTGCTGCATTTTCTTTTCACATATGTATATGATTTCGTCTTGGGCATAAAGTCCATTTAATTTTGAAAAGAAATGAAACACTTTTAACATAATACTTTTGGTTATACTTATGTGTTCTCCTTTTATTTTTTGGAAAATATATGTCCCCAAATTATGGTTGCTTCCTCCACTTCCATTAATAATGCAATATTCTTTATCCAAGAATGATGAAAATGCTGTGGGAGAATGTAAGAAGACAGAAGAATGTATGGAACAGAAACACAGAATAAGTAAGGTGTATCATTCTCTTGTGGATGGATGAATTGCTGCTGTGTCACAATAAAATATCAGAAAAAGAATTATGAAGTGCATTTAACATAATCATTTTTATATTTATAACAAGCAACATGTATTGCTACCCACAGTAAGTATCCAACAGAGTCGCTGAATGAGTGAACTTACGTACTTGTGGTAATTAATGTATCTATCTGTCAGTTATATGTTTTTCATCTTATTTAGCAGTCTATTTATGTCTTCATTTCACATTGTTTCTATTTTTATAACTTTGAAAGCAATGGTTTCTTTTACTTAATAGATCTTTATGAATTGAAAACTCTATTTAAGAGAATTTTTTAGCCCAGTGTTTAAACTGGATTTGCAGAATGAGACTATCTTAAATCATCTGTGGGACGTAATTTTGAAGAATAAACAATATTAATTACCAGTGTAATTATCTTGAAAGTCAAATTCCTCAAAACACATCTTCAAGCTCAACAAATAAAATATGCTGAAACAATTAAACTGGACTCTACCTTTCCTTTTAAGAGTGTATTTGCATTTTTCATAAAATAGGTATGTATTGTGGACAAACAGAGTGATAGGATAACAGTATTAGAGCTCCTTGTTTTATGGCAGGGTGGTGTACATATTCATGGAGATGTAGAAAGTGTGGGAACTCATCAAGCGTTTATTTCTCATCTTGTAGGTGCCACATGTTGAAGACATAATATCAGACACTACGCCAGGCACACTGTAGAAATAGCCATGAATATCATACATGTATGACTGGTGCCAGGGAAGGTGTGTTCCAAGTGATTTACATGTTTTCCTCATCTGCTTGCTTAGATTGTCTTGCAAGATAGGTTTTGACAATGTCATAGTTTAAAATTTAAAACCATAGATTCTAATGTAAATTCTAGAAGAAAATATAAGCATTACCATTGTGCCACACTTTATAACTGACTCAGTGTATCCCATGGCGATAATTTGTAAACTCACAGACACAGAGGAAGACCCGTGGTGGAACAGAAGTATGTAACCAAGTCCCAAGGTGTTGGAAGTGGAGAATTCAGAGCTCATGTACATAGCCCTGCATCTTCTTGTTAAATTACCTAATAACTGATGCTTTATAAGTGTTTTATAGGTGACAGAGAGTATTAGGCATCTGAAGAGGTATCATAATGGGGGAAGTGGAAAGGAACAACTGAAGCACTAGCAGGCTGAAGGATGCCAAAGTCATGCTCCTCACAACTGAGAGTGACCGCCATACCTCTGTACTATGAAATTCAATCTATGACCCTGTGCGATTAACTTTGTATCTTTATCTTTTGGTAGGTAATTCAGGTCTCCAGAAGGTGTTACTTCCCGAATGGATCACCCCATGCCTCCCAATAAGGTGACCGAGTTTATTCTCTTAGGACTCGCACAGAATCCACACTTGAAAGAAATACTCTTCCTTGTCTTTTTGTTCATTTTCTTATTTACTGTGCTGGCTGATTTGCTCACTGTCATCACCATCTCCCTCAGCCCCACCCTGTCTGCTCCCATGTCCTTCTTTCTCACTTACTTGTCCCTCATAGGTGCCTCCTACAGCTCTGCCACCATCCCCAAAATGCACATTGACCTGCTCAACCAGAGAAGGACCATCTCCTTAGGCAGATGGTCATATAACTATATGACCCCTCCATTACTTTGAAATTTGTTTTGGAAATCATGCACAACCAGAGCTTTGTAATGGAATTCATTCTCTTAGGACTTTCACAGAATCCAGGAGTTCAAAAAATGGTATTCATTGTACTTTTGTTTATTTACATTGCAACTATTGGGAGCAACATGCTAATTGTGGTGACCATCATCTGCAGCCCTGCTCTGCTGGAATGCCCCATGTACTTCTTCTTGGCTTTCCTGTCCTTCCTGGATGCATGTGTTTCTTCTGTCACCTCACCAAAGGTGATTGCTGACTCCCTCTTTGGAAGGAACACTATCTCCTTTGAAGGCTGCATGATGCAGGTCTTTGCTGAACACTTCCTTGCTGGGGTGGAGCTGATTGTCCTCACAGTCATGGCCTATGACCGCTATGTGGCCATTTGCAATCCCTTGCACTATCCTTTCATCATGAACAGGAGGCTCTGTCATGTTCTTATGGGTGTAGCCTGGGTGGGGGGCTTCCTGCATTCCATCATCCAAATTCTCTTCACTTTCCAGCTCCCATTTTGTGGCCCCAATGTCATTGACCATTTCATGTGTGATCTATACCCATTACTAAAGCTTGCCTGCACTGACACTCACATATTTGACTTTTTGGTGGTTGCCAACAGTGGGTCTTTTTGCATTATCACATTCTTTTTGTTGCTTGTTTCCTACACTGTCATTTTATTCTCTCTGAGGAAGCACAGTTCTGAAGGTCAAAGAAAGGCTTTGTCCACCTGTGGATCCCACATTACTGTTGTGTTTTTGGGTTTTGTCCCCTGCATATTTATATATGCACAACCTCCATCTGACTACACTTCCGACAAAATGATGACAACATTTTACACCATGCTAACTCCACTGCTCAACCCATTGATTTATACTTTTAGGAATAAGGACATGAAAAATGCTATCAGGAAAGTGTGGAAAAGGTAGTGGTTTCTGGTAGCATCTGGAATACTATACTTATAGAAATGCAGAAAGGAAAGTATTTGGTATTTATGTAGAAAAATTATGTGGAATGTGCCTTAAAAAGAAAGAGACAGGCTGACCTGAACTACATAGTGTGACCCTGCCTCAAAAAAGGTAGGGCCAGGAGTTTGGCTCAGTGGCTTAAGCACCTGCCTGGCAGGCGCGAGATTGTGAGTTCAATTCTCAGTACCTCAAAAAATAAATAAATAAATAAGTAAATAAAATTAAATTTAAAAAAAATAAAAGAAAACAAAAGAAAGAGACAGTATAGTTCTATGAAACTATATGGGTTGCAGAGTTTTTTGTTTTGTTAGAGAATAAACTTTCATTCTGAGTTGACAATTCAATATCATCACATGTACAGGTAATTCAGTTTTATTTTTTCTTAAATTTAATAAACAAGGAAATATATTTTACCCACCAGAACTGTTTCCAATTAGATAATTCTTTGAAAACCCTTTTTAGAAGAAGATAAAAATTCATTAGAAAACTCGAAAAAGAAACTTTTAAGAGAGAAGTTTTTATACAACACTGATCTCGATTAGTGATGAAAACTATCAGGACTTAAGAAAGACAGAGAGAAGAACATTTACAAAACTTCAATTATAAGTGTTCCTGAAACATTTGACATCATTTGAAAGGTGCCTTCATTAATGACTGGTAGAGGATTTCACTCTCTTTTTGAATTTTTAGCCAGATTGGCCTAATCTTAACTGTTAAGTAGTTCCTCTGAGGCCAAGTGACCATCCCATAACATCTGCAGGAAAGGCAGGGGGTTCAGACTCCAAACGTGTAACCTGTAGTTTAGTATAATCAGTGGGAACTCATGAGACATTACGCTACTATAGCACAAGTACACCACAGGACCAGACCAAAGCCATGGATATAGTGAGTCTACTTTTCCTACCACACACAGAAAGAATGGAATCCAAGAGACACAGAGTTAAATGTAGCTAATAGGGATAGAGAGACACATCTTTGTCAAATTAGGAGAAGTTAAAAAGAGTGGGGAGAGGGGAGGAGGAAAAATGCATGGAAAAAGGAATTGAGATGTATTATGTACTTACACCAAATCTACCAGCTCCACACAAGGAATGTAAAAAAAATGGTCTGCAAACATGTATTAAAAATTAACAAATAAATAAATAATAAGGAGAATTCAAAAGATAATTACTTCTCAATTTACTTGATGTATTCAATACCAATTAAAAGCACCTATTAAGATCAATACCTGTTTTGGATATTAACTATTAGAAATAATTCACTCAAATGATATTACATATTAAAATAATTCAATTCAAATTCTATTCATATATCATTCAAATTTAGCACATTTCTTGTATTTACTTCATTTTAGTCTTATATTGTGAAGTGACCCTACAATTAGTTTGCTTGTGAGAAAGTAATTTGATTTTTCCCATGCAAACCAACTTTTATGACGTTCCAATTGAATATTTTGGACAAAAATACCAAAGAGTTTTTTTTTTTCTACTAATGTTATATGCCAACCCCTAAGTAGAGAAGCATATGTCATCAGTTTTCTTTGTAATAATAGATATGTAGAATATACAAAGGGCTTTCTTGATCTCCTATTGGGTAGTCCATGAGAGACTAAATTTTAGGTCTAAAACATCATCTGTAGATTTGTTTTGCAGCAGGCTATGTTGGTTACAAGGTGTAGACATGCTATGACACTTTTTCACCTCCTTTTAATTTCTTCGCCATTGACACAAAAGGTGTTGTTTCTAAGTGTCCTTTTCAACACAAATTCACACCTGATCAATTTTACACTTAAATTCAAATTAATTTTATTCTTTTAAATCCTAACATTTCATTGTAGACTCTGATAATGGAATACAATGCGAAAAGCTAATTATATTTAACTGAGATATAAACTAGTACTGAAAGTCATCTACTTATTCTTCATTTCTACTATTTTGATGAATAGAACCATGCAAAGTTATCCCAATACCAGTTGTTGCTGTAGCCTTCCATCTTGCTTTCTATGTTGCTTTTGCTTAAGCAAAACTCACTCCACTGTTTTTAGTTCTTAGGCAAGGTATCTGATGTGCTCATACTAAGTAGACTTGCTGCACTTACTGTAGTTGTTCAGGCAATTTTCAGAAGCACATTGTTCATAGAAAAAGAGGGAGTTTTATAGCTATCCATAATTACCCGAAAAAGGATGGCAGACAGTTGGTTTCTAACTTAAAAGAATAAATGATTCAGAATTGATAGTTTGTTAAATTGTATGTCAGATAAAATCATGATTTTTGTAAAATTTTGTGGGTGCTTTCTCTTCCTAAATATGTATTCGTTGTCCTTACCTTGAATCTTTGTATTAGAATAATTATCCTGTCCAATCTCTGTGCTATTTTTCCTTGTGTGGTTCTTGATTTAAATGAATTTTATATTAATTATTTTTTTTTATTATTTTTAGGTCAGGTGTTACAACTTAGTGGCTCAAGCACCTGCCTGGCAAGCTTAAGGCCCTGTGTTTGATGCCTGGTACCAAATAAATAAATAAATAAATACATTTTTAAAACGCGATTTTTTTCAGTTTGACTCTGACTCTTTCCCTTATTAACAAATTAGACTTTTTAAAAATTCTTTTTTATTCACCCATATTTTCAATTTATGATGAATACATTCATCATAGAAACTTAGTAACTTTAAACACTGCATGACTTTCTCACTATTAGCTTTCAAATACACACATAATGTGAGATATCAGTATGCAAGTGGAATAAATGATTAAAAATGTTAACTCTTACAATAGGAATCTCTGACATAGATACAAAATAATTATAACTTACGCACAAAGGGCAAAATAATTACACGAACTGGTATGATTGTAAACTCATTGAAGTCCTAGAAATATGTATGGGTTTTTGCCACTTTTTTAAATTTTAAAAATGTATAATGAGTTCAATATTCCTGCAATTAATGAAAATTTTATAGTATTTTTATCATATGAGGTGATTGTTGGCATCTTCCTTTTACATACTGTCAAAAGGCAAATGAAATCTGCAATAGTGGGACCAGAGACTGATTTGCAAGAAAATCTTGTTTATGCTAATGTTTGAAATATAAAGGTTAAAGGAAATATTAATTTAGATTCAAATGGTTGACTGATAGATGGATAGATATTAGCTCTCTCTCTCTCTCATATATATATATATATATGAGAGAGAGAGACAGAGACAGAGACAGAGAGAGATAGAAACATATAAGTAGACTAATAACTATAGAAATATATATATATACAACCAAACTACATATGCATATTTACATAGATACATAAATCACATTCTGTTCACATCTAATGTTTTAAACCTTGCAAAAATGGTGGATTTACAAGTTATTGACAAACTTTCACATCCTTGGTTCTCAATGAAATTTAGAATATATTAAGGACCTGCAAAGTATTGCGAAGTAATACATTAAAAATTGAATGCTTCAATGAATTCTTTAGGAAATACATTTTATTATGTTAGAATTCAACAAACACAACCCACATCTCTTATTCTATTGTTTTTATTTTATTTATTTATTTATTTATTTATTGGTTTTTTTTTTTTTTTTTTTTTTTTTTTTTTTTTTTTTTTTTTTTTTTTTTTGTGGCACCGGGGGTTGAACTCACAACCTCGCACCTGCCAGACAGGTGCTTGTGCCACTGAGCCAAACTCCCAGCCCTGGTTTCTTGAGGCAACCCACATCTCTTAAATCCTACTATTTTTTTCTTGTTCACCTGTAAACATAAACAATCATTTGTTTTAAAAGTTTATTTTAGATTGATACAATGAAAACCAAACGTTGATTCTATGTTCCAAAAGTATTACTGAGAATACTATGATTTTTTTGACTTACATATAATGAAACAACATCGTGGTTGGTAGAATTTGTTTTCATGTACTCAGTAATACAAAACCCATCTCCAAACTGCTAACTGATAGCACACATTTTTTGGCTTCTAAATGGTGAAAATAGAATATCCACTAGATGGCAGAGGGATACCATGATTTAAATGAAGAAATTTAAAAATACCATTTTAGAGAGTAACAAAAACAAAAAGGAAGTAGTCACTTACATTGTGAATTACATAAAGCATTATACATTCCATACCCTTTTATTTTGTGGATAAGAGATTAAATATCCAAAGATGTCAAATGGCATAACCAGTTTCAAATATCTATCTGTTAATTTTTTTTTCTTCACATGTTAATTTCGACAAATAGTTATCCCGAGTGCTGGTTATTTCTACTATCACCAATTTTCAAATGCAAAATACAAATTTTCTTATCAAATAACAACTACAAATATTTCTAAGAACCTAATATGAATCTATACCATTTAACATATTTACAATATGTACAAATAAAAAGGACAATAGATATAAGCAAATATTAACATGAAGATAAAATTCCATGCCAGCATATGAATCTTTAAAATCAAAAGGCAAACAAAACTAAACACATGGATGTAATCTTACCCATTTACTTGACATATATGCTGTGGGTCATGTATTACCCTACACATGCATATGAAGTAAAATATCTGTATGATAAAATTGTACAAAGCTAAAACATCACATACTAACTATATGAATACATTTCAAAGAGAGTCAAATCTAATAGTATGCTCTATGTATGAGGAATACATAGATAATTAACTATAGTTAAAACTAAAGAATAAATTAGTGATTCCTAATTTATTTCACTACTATTACAGAAAATATGATGCATTATTTGGGTCTGTGAAATCTGTTATAACTTCTTGTGTGATCACAAATGATCAATATGGGTAAATTTTCATTTATTTATAATTTTTAAATTTATTTATTAGTTTGTCTTTTAGACATGGCCTTGTTTTTTTTAGTCCAAGGTGGCCTTGAACTCACTATGTAATCCCACCTGGCCTTGAACTCATACGGTCCTTCTGCCTCAGTCTCCAACATGTGGGGATTACAGATGTGCGCCAAAATTCTTAGCAAATTTTCTATTTCAACAGAAAAATATTCATGTGCTCTTTATGTTGGGTGACATATTTCTTGAAAATTAACTGGGACAAATACATTAATTATGTTATTTAAATTCCGATGCCCTTAGACTATATTGAAACTAACTATATTCAAACTAAGAGTTCTCATTGCATGAGAGATGTTAAAGTTCACCATGATGATGAAAACTTGTCTATTTTTTATAATTGTGATTTTTTGTTTATATATTGAAAAGTCTATTATTAGGCACATGAAAGTTTGATTTGTGATATCATTACTGTAAAAAATAATTGTAGCATAATATTAAATGTACTTTCTCTTAGAGTACCAGAAGACAAAGGAACGACATCTACAGTTTTAAGGAACAGTAATTTTGAACCAAGAATTATGCACCCTTCCAAGTTAGCAATTGTATATGAAGGCTACTAAAGGACATTCTCAGATACCAAGGGATCAAGAAAGTTTATCAGCCAAGAATCTTTCCCAAAAATTTTACTGAATGATTCACTGCAGCCAACAAAAACAATTAGAAAGAGAAGGGAGATAACTGTATAAAAGATTTGATGATTAAAATTATTCAAAAGCATGAAGTCTAAAATTATTACATATATGATAATAAACATAAATACAAAATAGATTTGCAAGCTAGACATAAAGTCTCAGTTTTTGTAGTTTTAACCTGTAAAATTACATGCCAGATATTCAATGTATTGGCAAATATATACTGTTTTATATTTGTCTTGTAAACAAATTTCAAAAATTATTGCTGCATATTAATATTACATGATGATGAGGCGTCCTTAAGGAAGTCACTGTATGTATTTTATTTCACGTAACATAATGGCTTCTACTTCCATCCATTTTCTTGCAAATGACATAATTCCCTTCATTATAGTTTTTCTTTATCCATTCCAGTGCATACTGGCTGCTTCTACTTTTAACTATTGTACAAATACCCTTTCAAAACCTGCTTTCAATTCCTTTGGACATATGCCTAGAAGTAATATTGCAAAATCTTATAGAAACTTCAATTCTAAGTTTTCATAAGTTGCCCTATTGCCTTTCCATTTTAGTCTGTTCCATTTTATACTCATGACAACAGTGCACAAGACCTGCAACTTTTCTAGAAACTCATCAAAGATTTTTTTACCAGTACTTTCCCATAAGCTTGTGATGCAATTTTACATTGTGGTTTTGATCTGCATTTCCCTAATGATTAGGTTTGTTAAGCATCTTTCTTATACCTATTGGCCATTTTGATATTACTTGGGAGAAATATTTTTTGAAATTCTTGGAATTCTGTTTTTAATGTTTTATTTTAATTCATTTTAGTAACACAGAATTATGTAGTTTGTTTCAGGAACTTGGTTTCAGCATTTGATATGTCTTGGTTATATTAAATCCCAGTAATTCCCCTTTCTTCCTGCTGTCTCCTCACCCCCTTTGCCATTGCCTAAGTCTACCTTATATCCTGCCACTTCTCCTTTATTTTATTAATTTATTTATTTTTAAGTTTTGTATAAAAAAGAAAATATGCTATTTAACTTTCTGAGTAGGTTTATTTCAATTAGCATTATGATCTTGAAATCCATCCATTTTCTTACAATGAACTTGATTCATTATTTTCACAGCACAGTACTATTATTCTACTGTGCTTGTAAATCATTTTCTTTATCCATTTACCTGTTGATGGACATCTAGAATGTATTTCACACCATGAAAATGGGTGTCCATGTATCAGTGTCTTAGTTACTTTTCTCCCTTTCTGCTGAGGCAAAATACCTGATCCCAAGATTAAGGAAGTAAAATTTTATTTAGCTCACAGTTTGTGGAGGTTTCAGTCCATAATCAGCTGGTTCCAAAGCATGGTGGCATGGCAGAGGGGAAATGGTTCATGGTGGAAGAGAGCAAAAGCAACAAGAGCAAAAAACAGGAGGAGCGCACCTCTTCTTCCCTTACATTGTAAGCAAGCTACCTGCCCAGGGCATGTGCAGCACTCTCACCATCTCTATGCCCTCCTCTCGCACAGGCTCAGGATATTTGCAAAGTGAAAACCCTTTTTCCATGATGAGTGAAGCTAGAAATGCTGTAACTCTGTTTCCTTGGGTAAGGGCAAGAAATCAAGTGGTCCAGGTTTAATATGCTGGCTTCAAAAAGCCATCCTCCCATGACCGCATGAGGCTTTGGGTGACATCCAGACACAAATCATAGTACTCAGTATAGTATGATTCCTTTCATTCCTTTGCAACTATGCCAAAAAGAAGTATAGTTCTGTCAAATTGTATTTTTGCTTCTAGTCTTTTGAGGTATCATCAACTGGTTTCCACAGAGGTTGAACTGGTTTAAAGTCCCTCAAAAAATGAAAGATAATTATTTTCTTCTTCATCCTCACTAGCTTTCATTGCTTTTTATTGTTATTTTCAATTTTCTTAATTTTATTAGTACATGTTAGTAGTATACAGTTTCTTCTGGGGGGTTAGAACATATGCATAACACATTTTAATCATTTCTTCATCTTCTTCCCATCTCCTCTTCCTTCTCCATCTCTTAGTCCCCTTTCCTTGTGCAAAAGATCTATCTTTTTACCTCCTATTTGATAGAGGGATGATATATGATCTCTAAATAATACAAATAATATTAGGGAAATACTGTAACTCTCAACCTGTTAGCCTGCAAGATGTCCAGAATGCTGAGTTCATGTTCTCTAATTTTGAAGAATGCATTCTAGGAACAATGGAGGTTAAGAGCAGAAAATATTTATTGGGGAAAGAGATTCTGTCTACAAAAGAGAGAAGGGGTCCTGAGTGGGTTACTAAGGACCCTACTTCTCAAAGGAATTTTATAGAGCCAAATCAACAGGTAAGGTGAGTGTAAGGTGGCAAAAACCAACTACTAAGAGTACAAGTATAATCACTTAGATAACATTGATCCAGTGGGAAATCACAAGGTGGTGTGAGGTGGGACAAAATTATAGTGAACCAATAAGATTATGAGTATCATCGTCAAGGTAATACTGAATAAATGGGGATCAAAAGGGGAGGCAAGGCACATAGCAAGTGTACGTGGAAGAACAGGGACTCTTCCTGAAAGGAAGATTTCAGGTCCACCACCCTAGATAATGAACACCTATTTAGAATATCGATCACTGTTCTTAATCCTTAGGGGAAGTGTGTAGGTGTCGTCATGCTCTCTTTTGTCTTGAGTTCGGGCCTTTAAGAAATACACCTCCCCCGCCAGTTGTGCCTCCTCATAATGCTTCCCTTAGAGGACCCAGCCCTATCTGACTGCCTATCATAGTTCTACCTAACTTAGCTGTTTATAATACTGTATTATATGTTTCTTTTATATTCCTGATGATAACCATTTTGAATGGAGAATGTGATTTGCATTTCTTAAGGGTTAAAGATGCTGAATATTTTTTCACGTACTCATTTGCCATATGGACCTCATCTTTGGGAAATTTCTATTCAGTTCCTTTGCCCATTTTTTTGAGAGGGACATCTGTTTTATGAGTTTTTAAATTTTCAAATGGGTCCTTTTTTATGGATAATAAGTTTCTGGATATTAATTCTTGTGATATTGTTATTCTATTCAGGAAGTCTTTGACTTGGCCTGTTTCAAGTGTTTCTTCTATATGGTATTTCAACAATTTTGAAATTTCTGTTTATACATCTAAGTCTTTTCTCCATTTTAACTCGATTCTAGTATAGAGCAAGAGATGGGGATCTAGTTTCAATCTTATGAATTCATATTTACCACTTGTCATCCATCATTCACAGCATCATTTGTTAAGAAGACTGCCTTTTCTCCAGAGTATGCTTGGACTCTTTGTCAAAATTTAGATGACTGTATTTGTGTCCTGTATTTCACTGAATTTCTGTGTCTTCAGTTCTAATCAATTAGTCTGCATGTCTGTTTCTGTGCCACTACTGTGCTTTTTTTTTTCTGTTACTGTAACATTCATTGACAGTTTGAACTTCAGTAGTGTGATGCTTCATGCATGCTTTTTTTTTTTCTTCAGGATCATGTTGGCTATTCTGGATCTTTTCTGACTCTATATGGTTTCCAGGATTTTTTTTTCCTGTTCAGGAAAGAAATTTGTTGATACTATAATAGAATATGCATTATTTGTAAAAATCATTTTTTCAATATTGTCATTTTCACCATATTACTCCTTATCTAAGTTTAAGGGTGACTTTTCATTTTCTGAAGCCTCCAATTTCTTTCTACAGCATCTTGTAATTTTCAATGTAGAAGTCATTCACTACCTTGGTTAGGTTTATACCTAGAAATTTCATTTTTGATGCTACTTATAACATATATAACATACACAGGGAGGGGGACAGAGACCTCCAGGTTTGTGTAAAGGTAACGTGCATGCAATCTATTGTGCCTGGGTGCAAGTAGGCAGAGAGCATCTGTTCTGAACAAAGAGAAGTGTGTCCATTTTATAGAGATGGAAAGAAGTCAGGGGACATTATGAGGGTAGATTCCAATGAGCATCTGTGGCTAAAGACTTCTACTAATGTATCACCTCAGTGATCAGAGTCCTTGAAGTGCCAGGTGTAAATTCTCGGGTGTCCCCATATGTCCCAGATGTCCCAGGGCCTGCACAATTCCTTGTCCTATCATACCTCCTGCATGACATCTTTGCTTGATGATGACAGCTTTGGTACTGAGTTGAGTTCCCTGCAGAGAATAGTGCCTCTGCTGGCAGGCAGATTGGGGCTGGGAGAGTCAGGTCCTATTTGAAACTTCCAGGATTGCTTTCTGATTATTTTCATGATGGGTTCGTTACTGGTCTATGAAAACAAAATTGTGTGATTTTGTACCTTGTGTTCACTGGATTTCTTTTCTTTTTAATTTTAAAAATCAAAGCAAAAAGAGGATGCAAATGATACAGAATTTCAAAAAACAGTAGGAAATTAACACTAGTTAATATACCACATATTTTTAGCTTAGAAGTAATTGCTCAGGTTAGAAGATCTAGGCTTAAAGAAAATAAATCCAACAATGACAGGACAAACTGTTGTTTTTGATGAACTACCAGAGATTGGTAGTACAACTATGTATCTTGCATACATATAAATATATATACATATATTATATATATATATAAATATATGTTTACCAATATACATATAATCTTTAACTTCTTCTGTTTCTCCTTTCCCGTAACCCAGCTGTTCTTTCCTTTTGAGGAAGTTCTTTTCCTTTCATTATTACAATATCTATTGTACATTTTGAATCTTATTACTCTTTCAGCCTTTTATATTTTATTATTTTTTATACTAGGGAGACAATATGACATTTATAAATGTGAGTTTGATTTATTTCACGTATAAGTTTGGTTTTAAATTAGCTCCATTTACCTATAAAAGCCTCAAGATTATCCTTTTTTGTAGCTGTGTAATAGTCCATTGTACAACAATATCACATTTTTTATCCATTCTGTGGTTGATGGGCATTTGGGTTGTTTCCAAGATTTAGCTATTACAAATTCTGCTGCTATAAACATGGGTGCACATATATTGCTGTGATATGACATTTTTAATTTTTCTGGGAAAATACTCAAAAGGGCAATAGCTGGACTAAATGGGACTTCCAATCCTAGTTTCTGAGGAAGCTCCACACTGATTTCAATAGTGGTTGCACAAGTCTACACTTCCAGCAGTGATTGAGAAGTGATCCTTTTTGCTCACAATCCCACCAAAATTTGTTATCAGTTGATTTTTTGATGGCAGCAATTCTTTCTGGAGTGAGATGAAATCTCAATGTTGTTTTAATTTGCATTTCTCGAATGACCAGTGATGTTGAACATGTTTTCATGTATTTATTTGCCATTTTTATTTCTTCATCTGAGAAATAAGTGTTCATCTCATTTTTGGAATGGATCTTTGAATTTCAGGGCTCTAATGTTGTTTAGTTCTTTCTATATTCTAGTTAAAAGTCCTTTGTCTGAGGGTCAGGTGGCCAAAATTCCTTCCCATTTTGGAGATTTTCTCTTCACTCTGTTGGTGATTACTTCTGAAGTTCAAAAACTTCTTAATAAGATGAGATACAAGTTGATTCTTTGAAGTAGTTCCTGTGCTGTTTTGCTCATGAACTCTTTGCCTAACCCTATGTCTTCAAGATTTCTACCTATCTTGTCTTCTAATAGATTTAGTGTTTCTATTTTAATATTTAGATCTTTGATCCATTTTGACTTTCGTTTAGTACATGGTGATAAACATTGGTCTAGTTTCACTCTTTGGCATGTGGAAAGCCAATTTCTCCAGCACCATTTCTTAAAGAGGCTATGTTTCTTCCAGTGAACATGTTTAGTCCCTTTGTCAAAGATAAGGTGGATGAGTGTCTTTGTAGTTGTGTCTACATCTTCTAAACTGTTCCATTGATCCTCAGGTCTGATTCTTGCCAGTATGATGATAATTTTATCACTGTAGCTTTGTAGTATAGTTTCAAGTCAGTGATTGTGATGCCTCCCATCTTGCCTTTGTTGCACAGGACTGCCTTTGCTATTCTAGGTCTCTTCTGCTTCCAAATGAATTTTAGAAATATTTTCTCTAGATCTGTAAGGTATGTTAATGATATTTTGATTGGAATTACACTAAATTGCTGTAACAGTTTGGGGAGTATTGACGTTTTTACAATGTTGATTCTTCCTAATCATGTGTAAGGGATATCTATCCATTTTCTGACAACCTCTTCAATCTCATTTTTTAGTGTACTATAATTTTTAATGTATAGGTCTTTTGCATCTTTTGTTAGGGGGATTCTTAAGTATTTCATTGTTTTGGGTGCTAATTTGAAAGGTGTCATTTCCATGATTTCTCACTCAGTGAGTTTGTTTTTTGTGACAGAAATACTACCTGTTTTTGAGTGTTGACTTTGTATCCCGCTACACTGCTGAATTTTTTTTATTAACTCTAGCAATCTATTGATGGAGTTTTTGGGAACTTCTATGTAGAGCATCATTTCATCTGCACATAGTGATAATTTAAATTCTTTTTTTCCTATCATTATTCCTTTTATTTCTTTCTCTTGTCTAATTGCTCTGGCTAATATTTCCAGAACTATAATGAATAGGAGTGTTGATAGTGGATTTCCTTGTCTTGTTCCTGATTTTAGAGTGAAAGCTTTCAGTTATTATCTATTTAGTATAATGTTGGCTGTTGGTTTGTTGTAGATGACTTTTATCAGATTGAGATAGATATCACCTATTCCAAGTTTCTGTAAGATCTTTATCATGAATAAGTGTTGAGCTTTATCAAAAACTTTTTCTATGTCTACTGAGATGATCACATATATTGGTTGGATCCTGTGTCTCCCCAAGTCCTCATGTAATTTGAATGGGGCTGAGTCTGGCAGTCCTCATTGGTTTGTTGTCTAGCACTGAGATTGGTAATGTGAGTGCTGCCCTCGCCCAGGTGTGGAGCCAATATACAGAGTAAGGCGGGAGAAACGTGGCTTTTCCCGCTTTTGCTCTTTTGCTCTCCCTCGCCAGGGCACCTTGTTGTTTGCAGCAGCCGTGAATGGCTGCCCTGCCACACCACACTGCCTTGGAGCCAACTGAGTATGGGCTGAAACTCCCAAGAAACTGTAAGAATAAACCTTTCCTTCCCTAATTTTGGGCATCAGGTATTTTGTCTCAGCAATGAGTAAAAAGTAATTAAGACATCACGTGATTTATGTCTTTGGCGCCATTGATGTTGTGTATTATATTTATTGATTTGTGTATTTTAAACCATTCTGGCATTCCTTGGATAAATTTCACTTGGTCATGATGTATAATCTTCTTGATGATTTGCTGCATTTTATTTGCCAGTATTTTATTGGGAATTTTTGCATTGGTGTTCATTAGAGAGACTGGTCTATTGTTCTCCTTTATTGTTGGGTCTGTTTCTGGTTTTGGTATCAGAGTAATACTACCCTCTAGGAATGAGTAAGGGACAATTGCTTCCCTTTCAATTTCATGTAACAGTTTGAGGAGTATTGGCATTAAATCTTCTCTAAATTTCTCATAGAATTCAGCCATGAATCCATCAGGACCTGGGCTTTTCTTTGTTGGTAAGTTTTCAATCACATTTTCAATTTCAGTATTTGTTATTGGGTTATTCAAAATTGTTATATCTTCCTGAGTCAGCTTTGGCAATTCCTACGTTTCTAGAAATCTGTCCATTTCCTCTGTGTGATCCAACATATGTAAGTATAGACTTTCAAACTAGGTATTCATGATTGCCTTAGTTACTTTTCACTCATTGGTGAGACAAAACACTCAATACCGAAATTTAGGGAAGGAAAGGTTTATTGCTTATGGTTCATGGAGGTTTCAGTCCATAATCAGCTGGGTGGTATGACATCAGGGCAACACTTCAAGGCAACAACCAGAGCAAAAAAGGGGCAAGAGCAAGCCTCTTTTTCTCCCTTATATTGAAACAGACCATCCCCACCCGTTCCAGGGTGGGTGTAGCATTCACAAATCTCCTTGACTTCCTTTGCACAGGATGAAGATATTTACAAAGTAAGAACCCTATGACCTCCTGTCCAATCTCTCAGTTAAACTTCTGAACTTCTCAATTTGACACAATGTATCAACCATAACCATGATCTTTTGAATTTCCATGGGATCTGTAGTAATGTCTGCCTTTTAATTCCTTGTTGCATGAAATTGAGATTGTCTTGCTTTTTCTTGATAAGATTTGATAGAGGTTTATCAATTTTGTTCATTCTCTCAAAAAAAATCAGCTCTTTGATTCATTAATTCTTCCTATTGTTTGCTTGGTTTCAATTGCATTAATTTCTGCCCTGATTTTTATCATTTCCTCTCTTCTATAAGCTTCAGGCTTGACTTACTCTTCTTTTTCTAGAAGCTTGAGGTATAGCATTTATTTGTTTATTTATGCACGTAGTTCTCCTGATGTAGCAATTTATTGCTATATATTTCCTCATAGGACAAATTTCATTACATCCCACAGGTTTTGGTCTGCATTTTCATTGAATTTCAGGTATTGTTTAATTTCTTCTTTAATTTCACCTATAGTCCCTTGGTGGTTCAAGATGTTGTTATTTATTTTTCATTTTTTTCTGTAGGTTTTGCAGTTTCCTTTGCCATTAACATCTAGTTTCAGTGCACTGTGATTGGATAATATGCATGTGGTTATTTCAATGTCTTTGTATTTACTTGAGAGTGTTCTATTGGCAAATATATGGTCTATTTTAGAGAATGTCCCATGCACAGCTGAGAAGAATGTGTATTCTGACATAGTTGGGTGGAATACTCTGTAAACATCCACTAAGTCCATTTGTTCACAGATTTGATTCAGTTCTGTTATTTCTTTGCTGACTTTTGTCTAGTTGATTGATCTCTTTGTGACAATGAGGTATTAAGGTCCCCTGTTATAATTGTGTTGTTGCATATTTGGTTTTTCATGCCTATTATTTGTCTTATACAGTTGGGTGCTCCTGTATTTGGTGCATATATATTTATGATTGTTAGTTCTTCCTCTTGAATTTTTCCGCTGACAAGTATGTAGTGATCATCCTTATCTCTTTTGATAATTTTTGGCCTGAAGTTCACAATGTCTGCAAACAGAATAGCTACCCCTGCTTTTTTTTTTTTTTTTTTTTTTTTTTTTTTTTTTTTTTTTTTTTTTTTTTTTTTTTTTTTTTTTTTTTTTTTTTTTTTTTTTTTTTTTTTTTTTTTTTTTTTTTTTTTTTTTTTTTTTTTTTTTTTTTTTTTTTTTTTTTTTTTTTTTTTTTTTTTTTTTTTTTTTTTTTT
>RJWM01014851.1:0-49430 GCA_004363535.1 Dasyprocta punctata | reverse complement strand
TGGTTTGATTTTACTATACCTGTTGGAAAGGTCAACTATTCTGAAAATAACAAGATATACTATAGTAGCTATTGTTTTCATAGTATCTTCCTTAGAAGTTCTGTACCAGTTCTACTGCTTTGATTGACTTCATTCTGTTATGTTTTGTTGGATTTTACTATCTTTAAAATAAAAAAAAATAGAAAGAAAGAGCTGCTCTTGTGAGTCTTCAATGTAAGACTCTATTTATAGTCATTTGAAAATAATGTTTTCTAAGGATATCTTTTATCCATAACTTCCTACTAACATTTTCAATGTTTCACACATATTCTTCAATTTTGTTGTTTTTCTCTGGAATTGAACACATTTCACTGGCTCAAGTCCCAAGACTGTCCAAAGCTAATGTTTTATTTTCAGCATGCCCCATAATTTTCCTTATTTTCTCAAGTATATTTGAGTTTATAAGACCTTGGCCTCTGATTACTTTTGTTCTTTTGGCTTACCACTCTTTTTACTAAACCAATAAAGGCAAAAGACAATAAAACCCTCAAATAATTACACGAACACACTGTACAGGCTCCACGGCTGGCTGGCATTTGCCATTTGAAAGGCTGTTTGGAGTCATCAGTGTTTAGTGTGTGAGAGTAAAGATTATTTAAAATTGAATATGTGGAAACACAGGCTATTTGAATCCTAAATTCTTGTCTGACCAGCATGGCTTTCGTAATCAGCATGATTTTGGCAAAAAGATTTCCAGCTGCTTCAAGTCACATATGTATTCTTTTATGGGTTGTTCTAAAAATATGCAGACTGTTTCCTTGAGTTTTAAATCAGAATTCTCTTGATAGATTTCTTTTTTTTTTTGGCTTTGATTTGGATCCCTTTTGTTGAGGACTGTTTGCAGGAGTCAACTGGATGCTGAGTCTGGAAGAAAATTTCTGGGGCCAGAGAGTCACAAACCCTTCCACTTGTTATTTCACAGTGTGTGCCCAGTCCCAAAAGCTCATGAAGAACAAAATGTGCCTGGCTGTTTTAATTGTGTGGGGAAGGAAGAGGGAAATTGCTCTATATTTACGGAGTGCTCCTTGAGTGGAGGAGGGATGGGAAGACCCGTGGCAGAGGCAGAAAGCTCAGGCAGAGGGTTATAAATTAATGATAAAATTCAAATTGTCAATGTGCCATTCTTTGTACATAAACATAATCTATGAGTTCTTCCCAGGCACAGAATGATTCTTATTTTTCCAAGTCCTGTCTCCTCAGGGGAAGCCAGTGCTCCCAACACAAGGCTGCTGTGGGTCACCTAAGGCGACAGAGACTCTGGGAGGGGAGGGTGAGCAAAATCACCTAGAAAAGACAGCTGAGCCTCAGAAGCACAGGAGAGCAATGAGAGAATATCTTTTCAGGAGGAGGCCAGGACTAGTGGGAAGAACAAAAGCTCTGGTGCCAGTGGGCCTGGGTTCAAGTCCCAGCTGTGGTACTCGGGCTCTGATTTTGGACAAATAAGCTGCTAACTTACTCTGAATCAGGTGTTTTTCTCACCTGTCAAATGGCAATGATGATGTTACCTACTGCATATGGGGATGGGATTAAAAAAAAAAATCAAGCCATGTCGAGTGCCTCACAGGGTGCCACATCCCTAGCAGGCATTCCAGAAGTCAAAGGCAGTAATGACAATAATAACAGTGCCCAAAGAGCTGGGGTAAAAAATAAGTGCCAACTGATAGAAACCATGCAATATCCTACAAGGGGTGAATGAAAATCCAATGAGTGTTTAAATTTTAATTTATTATAGTAAAAGACACACTGCCTCAAAAATACCTGACCTGCCTTTGAAAATACGTATTCCACAGTTCTTGTCACTTTTTCTTTCTTTCTTTTTTCTTTTTTTAAGACAGAGTCTCGCTCCTTAGTTCAGGTTGGCCTTGAGCTTTGTAGCCCAGACTGGTCTCAAACTCATGTGATCCTTCTGTCTCGGCCTCCCAAGTGCTGGGATTACAGGTGTGAGCCATCACTCCTGGCTCTCGTCACTTTCTGAAGAAGTCCGGGAAAGCCTCTTTGGTCAGTGTCTTTATGAGGTGCTATTGCAGTGTGGGACTTAACAGAAAGGGAGGGTTGTAAATACATTATGGTGTCCTCATCCAGCTTACTCACTGAATCTGGCTCTTTCCCCAAAGTTAAAATGATCATGAAAGGGAAATGTTTTGAATCGATTCAGGACAGTGAAGCAGCCACAGCAACACAACTAAAAACACTCACGAAAGAACTTCCAGACCTGCTTCAGAACACGGCAAGAATGATGGGACAAACACATCTGAAGCAAGGGGGAGTACTCGGAGGGGGTTTAATGGCCGTGTATCTTTTTCTGTAATAAATTTAAAAAATTAAGCATTCACTTTTTCTGTTGATCACACTTTGATAAGACCACTCAAGGGAATATAAATTTAAACAATAATTGCTTTGTCTACAGGAATAACAAAAATAAAAGGAAGAGAATTGCTAGTGCTCATGAGTGGGGGAGGGAAATGAACACTTCCATGTGCTATTTGTAGGGGTGAATGATTCTAATCTCTTCGGGAAGTGATTTGGTAAAATATCCTATAGTTGAAAAAGACACATACTTTTTGACTCAATAATCCTACTTCTGGGAATCTATTATACATAATAAACAAATGCACAAATATATGGATATTCCTTTCACAACTATAACAGCAATAGCACAAAAATTGTCTATCAGTTGGGGAATGTTGAATAAATCATAGGTTTCATTTAATGAAATATTAGTATTGGTTGATAAAATGAGGTTCAGCTGTGTTTGGGAAGGCACTTTCGATACATTAAGCAAGATAAGAATATAAGGGGTCTAATCAGTGTAGCATCATTCTATTATCGTGAAAAATGCCTGCGTATGCAAATGGAGGGCTTCATCTACAAAAGTGCAGTAAAAAGCTAAGAACAAGATACGCCAACCTCCTAAGAATAGTTACCACCACTGGAGTTTACGAGGTGGAATGGGAAGTGATTTTCATTGTTTTCTTTCTGTACTGAGTGGTAGGGTTGTGCTTTTTTCTTTTTTTGCTCAGTATTATCTAAACAACACCTAAGAAAGGAAAGGAAAAGAGGGGAAAAAGGAAGAAAGGAAGAGGGAGGAAAGGAAAGGAAGGCAGAAAGGAAGGGAAGAGAAAGGAAAGGGGGAGGAAAGGGAGAGGTAGGCAGAAAGGAAGGCAGATGGGTCAGGATGCAGCAAGGGTCACCTCTGTGTCCCAACACAGTGAGGGCATTCTGGGGAAGCAGTAGGTGCTTAGTAAACATTTACTCGAAACAGTGATTGGTCATGATCAACCAGTAAAGCAATACTGAAGAAGATCACTGCTCCTTTGGTGTTCAAAACTGACCACAGTCAGGCAGCCATTGTGCCAGGTCTGCTGGGTGGACAGAGGGCTGGGCTCTAGACAGTTTGTTCTCTGCTTTGCTGGGTTTTGGCACGTGGTGACCTGGGCCGCCATGGGTCCAGATGTCAGAGTCGACCGGAAAAGCCCAGTTGTGAAATTGTCCTTAGAGTTGAAAGTGCTGAAGCCATATGCTACCCAGTGCCTGCCAAAGTCAAGAAATTTCAAAATGCACATAATTACATAAACGCAAGAGAAACCAAATGTTCTTCTTCCTAGGTGTTATCAAGACAGGAAGTTCCAGTTTACAGATGAAAGTGGCACCAAGTGACATCTTGAATTCCCCCACCCCCACCCTGCTTTACTTCCTGTGTTTCTAACTTCACAGATGCTAGTTTCAAAAGGATGCGGTTCCCTGAAACTTCAGTCCTCTCTTGAGGGATTTCACAAAGCATTCACGACTCAAAGACTCGGAGTCTAAGTGTAAACGGGCTTTTAAATCAACTCTAATGGCAAAGTTGATCTTTCTTCTCCCTCATTAAGTTTATTTGAATGGACAAATTCTGGACACCTGAAAAAACGCATTCTCTACCTTGGAGGGACACAACAAACTGTGGTGGAAATAACTGGGAAAGAAAATGGAAACGGGACAAGAGGCAAGGGGCAGAGCCAGAAGAGGTGAGCCAAGCTGCGGGGGAAGACGGCGAGCAGAGCCAATGGACACCCAGGATCAGAGAGAACCCAGGGGTGAGACGCAGAGTGGGAGCCCAGGCTGTGCGATGGACTTGGGCACAGAGCCTTGTGGGCAGTGCCCAGATGGCAGAACTCTGAGTGGGAGAAAAAGGGATGGAATTGCTGGTGTGTGGGCCACACAGGGAAGACCTGCAGAAGAGAGGCTGGGCAGCAGAGGTGTGTTAGCTAGGAACTAAAGAAAAAGAATCTTTATGATCCTTGATTTACTTTACCCACTTTAAAACGCTGTCCTGAGCATACTGTTTAATACTAACTTAAAGCATGTTCAGAGCATGGGGCAGACTGCAGTGGGAGTTGCGATCATCTCCCTTAGACGTGCAGGTTGCCTCAAATTTCTCTCTGTCACAGCCATCCATGTGCTGAACTCTTCATGCATTCCATTCTTCCTGCATTGAGGACGATCTTCTAAGAATAGATTCTGAGAAGTGGAACAACTGGGTCAAAGGATAGGGACATTTTTATGGGTCTTCATATATAGCGAAAAGCTTTTGGAAAATCAAATTGCTTTCCAAAATGTTGGTTGAACCCAATCGCTTTTATTTCCAACAAGATTTTATGGGTGATTATGCAGGGCTTTTAATGAGATGTTTGGCTCAGAAATGATAGTAAAAACCTGACATTTATTCTGTGCTAATCATAGCTCTTCTATCCCCTGTCTTGTTTAATCCTCACAACAAGCTGGTGCAGCAGACATGGTTCCCGCTTTACAGATGGGGAGCCAGGCTCAGAGAGATTAAGCACATTCCCGAGGTCACAAGGCCAGCTCAGTGGCAGGGCCACTCTCAACTCACGTCTGATTTCAAAGCCTCAAACTCCCTCCGCCCCAAGTTATACTGCCATTATTTGTTTCAAGAACACAAACCCAAGAAACAGTCACGTACCTGCTATGCATTCTGGGTTTCAGAGAGCTCTGCAGTTACTAGTTGAGTCTTTGCAGATGGTACCATTGGTGAGAAAGCTTATTTTCAGAAGAAATGCATTTTCTTCCTGAATAAAATTGATGCTTTACTATCATACTATTTCCACAATCACTATCTGAATTTAGACTCTTCTTACCTTCCCTTGAGCCACAAAATAGGATGTAAATCACTGTCTTTCTGCAGCCTCCTGACAGTTCAGAATGGAAAGGCAGATTACCCCTGATCTGAGATTGGGATTCACCTTCTCAAAGAATGGCATCTCACCATGCTGTCTCATACTTATATTAAAACCTCCCCCAGCATGCATTCTCAGCAAAATCAGGTATCAGCACTGCTGTTGCATGTCTTTTAGGACTCCATCCATGTGTCACACTGAGAATTCTCGTCAACGGATATGCTTGGTACCCAGGGATTTGTGGCAAGATGATAGAGGTGGGGTCCAACTTTCAGAGGTTAACTAGAGTAAAATATCCCATCCAAGGGTGACTAAAAAGGGAATTGCCAGTGGGGTGGGTATAAGAAACAAGAGACTATCATTTGGCTACTAGCCGGGAATTAGGCCACAGTGTGAGACAACCTTAGCACTTATGGATGGTATCACCTTGGACCTGAACATCTCAAGTCTCTATTTCCTCATCTGCCAAATGGGGATGAGAGCAGTAACTCCTCACAGGGTTACTTCGAGGAGTAAACATTTAACGATCTCATATAAACACCTAGGTTAGTGTTAGCTGTACCTCTGTGGCTTGGTTGGGAACTGAGAAATAAACCTCAAGGGTAAAAGATTAGAATCAACTTTTCAGAGCCTGAAGAGGGATAGAAATGGGAAATGTAGTCAAGATTAGGAGTCAAACTGAACCAGGATGGTTAAGGGTGGGTAGCGGGCCATTAGGTATGAGGGTTGGTCAGGTGGTAGAGCCGGCCTCGGGGAAGCTGGCTGGTGCATGTGGCACAGGTATGCTGGGCTTGTTTGAAGTTTGAGAAAACATCTTTCCCCATTTCCTGCTACACCAATGCACCCCTGTCTTTGCTGCCAAACGTCCCCTGAGCACCCAAATTCCTATCATTTCCATCCAGCCTGATATAATTATCTTTCTCAGAATGTTCTCTCCCTTCCAACCCAAATCCTATGTGCCCTGTGAGATCCAGGACAAATCTCTGTTCTTCTCCCAAGCCTGATTCTTCCCTTCCCCCACCAGTTAGCATACAGCCCTCCCCTCTTCCTACTCTTCTGGCAATTATTCTTTTTCACAATTCACTTGGCAATTAATCACATACTGTCTTGTGATACATTTATGTTATTGGTTTGAACAGATAAAAATATCTTCTGTGCCTGTTTAACTTGTCACATGTGTTGGTCTTGCTTTTCTGAACAAGGAATCCAAAGGACAAGCTGGGAATCTCTAATGGGGCAAAATTCCTTTCAGAAAGAAAGAATAATAATAATAATCATAACCAGGTCCATGTGGTTTTTAAAATCATTTTGGGTGTATTATATTTGATCCTTACACAATTTAGGGAGGCGCACATTATTATTATTAGAGTTTACCCCCTAGCTCAATAATTTTATTAGCTCTAAGATCAAGGGAAAAATCTGGCACCAAAAGATTCTCCCATCCTCCTGTCACATCGGATCAGTGGACTGACATAAACAGTAGGAACCTTTTACAAGGTGAACATCAATTCTGATCGAAGGGAAGTGGCCAGGCTGATAAGAAAGGTTGGTCCGCATCCTGGGTCCAGAGGTAGAGCAGAACTACCACGAAGACAGAGGTAGACTGGGGAGGTCCAAGAAAGATCTTTCCATATGGCCCAGGCCACCAGCTTGATTGATGCCCTGCATTGGGGGAATTGATAACCCTCAACTTTATTCTGTAGTCATGCTTGGGGTAGCTATGTGTACATTTGATCTATTGGGTAAACTACGTAATTCACTCCACCATGTAGGTTAGGCTTTAACTAACATTTTCACTGAATCAACCCACTTTCTGGGAAATGGTTGTAAGATTCCAAATGTGAGTTATAAGCAGCCAAGTCTGCATGAGAAAGGTTCTTAGGCAGAAAGGTGCAGGGGTTGTAGACAATAGGGCTGGTAGTAAAGAAAGGGGAAACATATAGCTTCTCTATAGCTCATATTGATCAATATTGGATGGTAGAGGATGGAGTGCATGCCATGGGCAAATCTGCAAACAGAAATGAATAGTAATTATAATCTTTAAGAGAAAATGATTGGTTTTCTTGATTTGGGGCAGGGGGTGTCACAGGTAGACTTGGTGATAAAAAGAATATGTGCACTAATCTTGTGGTTCTTCAAAGGTCACCTTTCTCACACATGACAGTTGGCCATGAGGAGTGGTGGGACAGAGAGAACTGGTTGGTGGAAGGCTCGGGACCTCCCTGGTATCCTGCCAGTTGACTCTGAGCCTCTGGTGCTGGTGTTTACCATGGGTTCCATGGGTTCTGAGTGCTTGAGGACGTGCATTCTCAGAAAGACAGGAAGACAAGATTGTAGCAATGCTGCATTGACTGGGACAGAGTTCTGCAGGACAGAGTTCCAGTGTCTGTTATCTTCTTGAGTGGAGAATGGTCTTGGGGTGAGGGACGTGTTAGTAGCCCAGGTTGGGTCTGCAATCACAGTAGCCATGGGAAAGGCAAGTCAGAGCCAAGAAAGACAAAAGCAAGGGTTGGGATGGCCATGTCGGGCCGTGGCTATCTTACTCTTGCCCTCACAAGGTGACAATCACTTTCTCTACCTGATGGTGATAGCTCTTACTTTCTCTACCTGGCTGGACTTCTGAGGGGAAGAACTACCCCTCTTTGACACACTCTCACCTGTCTCCCCTAACAGTTTGATGCTGCAAAGGTAATAGAAATTAATGACGATTGTAACAATGATGAGTCGTTAATCCATCAATTAACAAATTAATCCCTTACCACATCCCACAAGGGATCCAAGGCAGAATTATTAGTAACATTTATCATGGAAACCAAAAGAAAATGATGATAGCATTGCAAGGTGCCAAACGGTAATTGCAATCACGATTATAATAGCTGTAAGTTAGTAGAAGGATGCCAAGTGCAATGACTATTTGGAGAAAGAATTTATGTTAATAGATCAATGAGGAAAGAGTCTTAGACGAAGGAACCTTTAAGCATACAGAGATTATAGAGATGGAAGGGTGCCAGGCACTAAGACTGGTTGAAATGATTGTGAAACAAAATTAGCATTTTGTTGGGTGTTTGCATTCTGGGCAGTGGAATGGATGCTTTATATAATATGATGCTTTGTGACTCACATATCAGCCTGCACACCCACTGTTTAATTTAAAGGTGGGAAAATTGAAGTCCTTCAATAGCTGCAAATCCAGCAAATCACTGTTGGAACTATGAATGACTCTTATCATGCAGTCTTCTTTTTCCCTTTGTGATTTAATTTACCTGATGCCTAAGAAGAAAGACTGAAAGACTGGTTCAACTGGTGTTCTCTCCTCAACATTTATTTATTTATTTTTTGGTGGTACTGGCTATGTGGTTATAACCCTGTGGAAGGGAGGGACATAAGATTTAGGAAAAATTGTATTCAATGGTGTACACCTATACAGTTGTACCTTAGTTCACAGACTCACTTCTCACCATGATTCTGGTGGCAAACTGAACTGGATGAGAACCAAATTGAATTTCTCCATAAGTGGGTCAACACTGAACCTTACTATTGAATTTGATTCTCATCCAATTCATTTTGTGACCACAGTTGTGGAAAGAATCAAGTTTGTGAACCTAGGCACCACTGTAATTCCAGCTACTGGGAGGTTGAGGCAGGAGGATTCCAAGTTTGAGGCCAACCTGGGCGATTCAGTAAGACTCTGTCTCAAAGTAAAACCTAAAAAATAAAAAGGGCTGAGGATGTAGCTCAGTGGTAGAGCATTTGCCTAGCATGTATGCAGCTGTGGATTTAATCCCTAGTAACTGCCCCTACCCAGGGCTAATGTGGTAATATCGGGACATTACATGTCCCAATATACGTAGTACCTAAACTCCTACAAGGGCCATTAAATTTATTGCTATATTTGACCCACATGATAAACTGTGTTTGCGTGAATACTATCATTATCTCTATTTTATAGTATGCACCCTCATGATCAGGGAGTTAAAGTGACTTGTCAAGTTCCCAGAACCAGTAAGTGACAGAGTGATAGAGTAGGAAGACCATATGCTTTGGAGTCAGATATCAGTTTCAATTTCAACTCTACAACTTGCCTGCTGTGTGACCTTGGACACTTTGGTTACCCTCTCTGAGCCAAAGTTTGTAAGTGGAGACAGTAATCCACAACTTGCAAAGCTGTTTCAGGCATTGAACATCTCGCCCTGAACTTTCAACTTTTAATGTTAGAAAGAACGCTAAGCGTGATGCTCAGGATAACAGGCAAGAAAACTTACTGGCTCTAATTAGATCTTAAAAGCATGTCAACAACAGTGGCATATCAAGCAGGCATTGTATCTGCTGGCAATACTTACGGATCAAGCGAGGCTCAGCAGTAAAGGGTCTTTACCTCTAATTGCGTGCAAAGTTTTGCTCCACGCACATTGCTAAGCAGAAGAGGGGGAAAATAGCTTTTCTTTGGCTCCTTCTGGGAGGAACACTAAGACGATCTAATTAGCATGCCTGGTGTCTCTCCAAAATTGAATTCAACCTAAGAGTATGCTATTAAAGGCTCCCACATTAGACAGGAAAGTAATTGGAAATGACTGAGCTCTCTGCACAAACACCTTAATGCTACTCTAATGGGCTCAGAGAAAGGATGACATCAAATATAGTTAAAAGGAATTTAAGTTTAATTGCTCCCTAATAAAATTATTAGTACATTTTCCTAACCAGAAAGCCATTTCACAGTCATGGAGAAGACTTTGCAATTTAATAAATGATTAAGCATAGTTTGCTGCCATAGGTCCTTATTTATTTCGTTATATTTTTTCCTGGCAGAAA
This sequence comes from Dasyprocta punctata, assembly GCA_004363535.1. Lineage (NCBI taxonomy): Eukaryota > Metazoa > Chordata > Mammalia > Rodentia > Dasyproctidae > Dasyprocta > Dasyprocta punctata. The sequence continues at coordinate 39,408 of RJWM01014851.1, read as the reverse complement.
CATTTGCTTAGATGCCAGCTAATTGTGGGTCTCACAACACCTGGGCTCGCTTGGGGTCCACACTCCTTGCAAAGAAGAGCCAAAGGACACGAGTCTCACCTTCTGTGGTGGGGGCTGAAGCTGACTCTCTTTCACTGGGCACTGGGGGGTGTTCACTTCGCGGGGTCACTGTGAGTCTGCATGATGTCTCCCTGAGGTTTTAGAAAGGAACCTCCGCCAGGCAGTCCTATTAGGAAAATGTGTCCCTTTTTGGGGGCAATCCGCTAGATGAGAAGACAGGGACTGGATGTCCACTTGCTTAGCTTGGGGCCTCTGTGCAGTATATAAACTACCCAAACATGTGTGGTAGCAGAGAAAAAGGGGGTCCCTGTCACTGGAGAGAGGGGATCCCCGTCACTGGAGGAATTCAGGCAGAGGTGAGGCAACTGTCTGCTGGGAATGTGATGAAAGTGGTTTCTCCTTAGATGGAAAACTTGATGAATGACAAGTGTTTGGAGATTTTACCTAATGGCTTACAGGTATAAGCACTGAGCTTGTAGAAAGATAAAGTGGCGAGGGCCCGCACCCAGGCCTCTCATTCAGAAAGCCTTTTTACGTAGCTGTTCTTTACAGCTCCCTCTGGGATTTTGGCTAGAAAGTGTGTTCCCCTCATGTGCCCATTCCCATGTCATTTTAAGAGTACTCGACTTGTCGGGAGGCTGAGGTAGGAGGAGCGTTGTGAGTTCGAGGCCGGCTTGGGCTACAACGCGAGCACAAGGCCGGCCTGAGCTACATAGTGCGACCCTGCCTCAAAAAACCAGGGCCGGGAGTTTGGCTCAGCGGCTTAAGCGCCTGCCCTGGCAGGTGTGAGGCTGTGAGTTCGATCCCCGGTGCCGAAAAAAAAAAAAAAAAAAGAGTACTCGACTTGGAAGGTGAATGAATGTCAGAAACAATGACTGAGCTGTTCATAGAAATAAAGTGCTTCTCACAGACACCAAGTGGTATATAGAAGAGTTTGAGAGTGTTAAGCACTCCTCTCAGTTTGGAAGATGCAGGAATACAAGTGTGACTTGAGGTGGAAGACAAGTGCTTCTAGAACTTTCCAGAATCTTAGCACATCACAAACTTTTTTTTTTTTAGTTACTATTGGCAGTTCATAGATAGAGCTATCACAATTCCCGAATATTCCTTGACAGTTCTCAAATATCCTGTTCAATGTAGCTTTGTCCTTCTATTAAAAGTAATTTTAAAAACACCTCCCTAAATTTGATTTCTTTTAAAAGAATCTGTAAGAGTTGCTGTTATAAAAAAAAATACACAAATGAGGGGAAAAAAATCCTGTTAGACCTGAGGTGTCATTTTAGCAAACATAACAGGAGTCAAGAGGAAAAATGTTCCGAGATACTCTGTGCTGACTAGGTTTTGTTACTTTTCTGTCAAGATTAGAAACTGAGGTCCAGGTCCAGGTCCAGTGAATTGGGGTCAGGCAACTCGGCCATGGAAGAGTGAGCTTCTGATCCCCGGTCGGTGTGACCACAGTGCCCTTGGGTCTTTCTCCGCTCCACACTTCTTCCCAGGAACAATCACTACTGTTCCAAACTTTTCTCATTTTCTCCATCCTGCCAAACCCCTTGAGATCTTATTCACTGCTAAGCTTTCTATTCAACTTGCCATAAAACTTTTATAGAGGAGAAAGTTACAGGTTACTGGCTGGAAAGGTGGTTGGGGAAAATGGATGGACCCTGCTTGCTGCTTGACTCCCTGCCACCGGGCAGCGGAATCTGCATTGTCAGAAAGGACTCCCGGCTGCTTATTGCTGAACTCCAAAGAGTGAACCACTACAGAAGTGGAAATGACACACATTTCATCTCTTTGTAGTGGGAAAGCCATCTGGTGCAGTTTTCTTCCCCACGTGCCAATGGCTTTTATACTCAATTGTGTAAGGAATCTGGTTACAAATTTTCTCAGGTCTGAAATCAGCCTTTGGACAGAAATGTTTTTCCTTTGGAAGGTGATGTCTATACTGTAGTAGAGGTCACAACCCCAGTGGCTTGTAGCTCATAGCTACCTGGGTCATGATTTGTTGTGACAACTGGTGCCTTGTCCAGCACACATGGCCAAGCAAGTGGACAAACTGAGAAGTTTATTTCACCACGAGGGGTCATCACTTGGTCCATGTCTAAAGAAAGACTCATTCATTCATAATATTTAATCAGGCCCTATACCAAGTACTGGATGAGAAAATCAGAAAACCCAAGAAAATGAAGACCTATGTGCTTTCTGCTTTGAAGAGTTCATATGGTAGAGGGAGCGAGAAGGCAATGGTTTGCGATTCATTTGTTCATTCAATCAGAAGCACTCACTGTCAGCTCTTGGACTTGTAGGGATAAAGGAGACAGAATCTCTGTGCTCAGGGACTTCTCAGGCTATAAGGGCAGACAGAGCGCACTCACAGTGAGGCGTAAGAGCTGTCAGCTCAGAGGGCAAAACAGGGTGGCTGTGACCCCAGAGAGGGGCATCTGTCCCCACAGAGGCTCGGGAAGGGCATCCTTGTGGATGTGGGGTGTGGGCATCTGAAGGGGTCAGCCAGGTGAAATGATAGGGGAGTGGACACTGAACGGAGACTGAACTACAGGGGCAAAGGTAAAAACAGGAGTGAGAAAGAGCTCCAACACCTATGGAGGAAGTTGTAGAAACCCAGCTTTCAAGACAAAGGCTGTGTGTGTTTGCCAGGGCACGGGAGGGCGTGGTGAAGATGAGGGCAGCGCGAAGGCAGGGCTGGGTCACAGAGGGTTTTGTGCGCTGCAGCCAACTAAGTTTTATCTTGGAATGAGGAAGCTCCAAGAGATGCCAGATGGGGAAAGGGAAAGATGACAGCAGATGCCACCCAGAACACGCAGTGGTGGCAATGAGATGCGAGGTGCTGTGATCTAGGGAGAGATATTCAGTAATTTAGGTGAGGGATGAAGAAGCCCCCTGCGAATCTAAACAGTGGCGAGGACTGCAAAGAGGGAATGATTGATGTGAAATAGGAAGTAGAGAGAACCAAACTTAATCACCATTCTACTTGAGGAGGAAAGGAATCCCTGTGTCTGGCCTGCTTATCAATTAGCAATGCAAAGATGTTTTTTAAAAAAAATTTTTGTTAAGTGCTCCTGTGTGAGGTGAAGGAGAAGAAGGCACAGCTTTACCTATCATATCCTTCTGTGATCAGGCATCAACCTCCCATGAAGTATCTTATTTAATTTGCATGACAGCTGATATGGGAATATGTTAGGTCCCCATTCTACCAATGAGGGAGCAGGGGGAGTGGATGAACATCTAGCAATGAAGAATACCTCCACTGGGTTGGCAATCGTATAAGCAAATATAATCATTGAGGGAGGAGAAGAGAGCCAAGAGCTGCTCTCTGTGTCTCAGAGAGGTAATGTAACTAGCCTAGGGTCACACAGCATTGATGTTTGCAGTCAGACCCATCACCCCATCCTTACAGCACTCCCAGTTCCAGGGGAGGACAGAGGAAGTAGCAGCTGAGCCAAGCTCTGCTGGAAGATGCTATTTATCCAAATGGAAAGGGAGAAAAAGGGAAAGAGCATGTGCCAGCACCTAAGGGCATGAATGAATATAGAGAGCTCTGGCAAATCCCCCAACATGTCTTTGGCTCTGTCTCCTTGGGACAATAAATGAATACATATGTATGTCAGAGTTAATTATTTTTGACCCTTTTATGCAGAACATCTGCAATGAGGCTGAGATGTTGTCTCGTATCTTAAATCTGCTCAGTGGATTTTAATTGCCCAAGTAAGATAAACAATAAACTAAACAATGCTTTCTTCATGGTTTCCAATCTGCTTGCAAATCTCCAGGGCTTGCCAATATTGGCCAACACAGGGCTGGCAGATTCACGGCGCAATGAACTGAGGAAAGGAGGTGTGTGTAAGTGGAGATGACACACCCTGGATTTTGTTTTCTTTTCAGGAGTTCTTTTGTTTCAGGACAATGAACTGGGGTTAAAGTGCTGTGTTCTCAAAGATGTAATTAAAACGGAAGTGGCTTTCTTCTTCCTCAGTGATTCAAGTCACTGAAATTAATCATCATTGGGCCAGGCTGGCTAGCTGGCTGCCATGGTCTCTCTAGGAAATGCATTTTAAGATGTCTGCGGCAGCAGCTGCAATTAAAATCTATTGAGTGATGGGATAAGGCATATTAAACACTTGCTACAATAGCAGAGGCACAGGATGAATGAGGAAAGTGTAATTAACAGTGAACTTGAAATGGGACTGGGGGATTCATGTAGGTTGACGTGAGTGCTTTTTACAAGAACCATCAGATGGTGAAAAATTATCTTACCAACTCTAGCTCTGATTTATTTAGGCATTTATCGTATGCAGTGCAGACTTCTTATGTATGGTGGTGCAGCCTTGGAAATATCTATTCTCATTTCCTTGCAGGGTATGTAACAATTTAATCCAAAGAATAAACAGCAGGCTGATTTCATTTGTTTTCCCATCAACAGTGTGGGGGTGGAGAAACCAAAATCAAGTTTGGGTAGGATTCTGTGTTGAATAATTGTTGGCAAAATACAATGATCTATGGGAGTAAATGACTCTTTTCCAGTCACTTGAGAAGTGTGTGTGTGTGTGTGTGTGTGTGTGTGTGTGTCTTAAGATGATATAGTAAAGAAAAAGAAAACCAGAGACTCTTAGGTTTAAAAGATACATTTGGTTCTCTATATCTTAGGGTCCATGTTCCTGAATTCAATTAACCATGGATTGAATAGATTCAAAAGTAAAAACAAAAAAATTGCACCTGCACTGAACACATAGACATTTTTCTTCTCATTATCCCCTTAATGATGCACTATAACAACTATTTCCATAGCATTTACATTGTACTGGGTATTATAAGTAATCTGGAGATGATTTAGAGTCTATAGGAGAATATTCATGGGTTATATGCAAATACTCTGCTGTTTTATGTAAGGAGCTTGAGACTATGCAGATTTTGGTATCTGCAGGATACCAAACAGTGGGCTCTCAAGGGTATTTGTACTTAAAGTATTTCATGTGACAACTACCTTGAAAGGGAATAAGAAACAAGCCTCAATCTCTAATATACCTTTGGAATTCCTACCTGAATCAGTTAGGAGCAGGTCTGACTGCATATAATTTAGAAATTGCAAATGTCTTAGCTTAAAGCAAGAATAAAATCTTATTTTTTCCTTATGTAAAGATCTGTAGGTGGACACTCCAGGGGACAATAAGGATCACATTTCTTCTGTTTAAGGATTCTTTCAGGAAATTTCACACTATATTTTCTTGCATCTCATTGCTCAGAACTTAGTTTCATGGTTATGTCTAACTCATGTGAAGCTGGGAAATGTAATTTCTCTTTTGGGCAGCCATGTATCCAGGTGTCAATTAGCATCCTGATAGTAAAGAAGTGGAAAGATTGATTCTGAGGCACATAATAGGTGTATCATATTTGCTAGTGGTAATTTAAACTTTCCTCTGAACTTCCTCTGAGTTTCTGCCACTTCAGCAGTTGGTGTGTGTCTTTCAGATGGTGGGCAAAACCTTTGTCAGAGTTAATGGTTAACAGTGGCTGAAGCTGTGCTTCTCCTGCTGTGTCCACTCATTTGTGCCAGGCAAAGTACTGGGCATTATTATGGTTCTTCTAGAAGTCCTTGTACTTAGCCCTGAACAATGACCATCAGGCAAAGCCCAGGGAGTCTGTCCTGCTGCAGCGTGTGTTTGTATGTATGCACGGGAGGCAGATTTCTGGGAAACAGGTACTCCTCTGTCTGAAGAGCTTTGGAGAACACCTTCTACTGTTAACAAGCAGATATTTATGCTTGGAAAAGGAGCCATTATAGGTAGATGAGTATCCAGGGCTGTTGCCAAAAGGTAGGAGGGAGCTGGGGCTGGGAAGCGTCTCTCCCAGGAATATATGTAGAGGGCAGCAGTCCAAGGGGCATTTGGTTCCCATTCCAGCATGGGGCATGAAGAGTGGTAGCCCAAAGGCCAGAACTCAAGAACACTGTATGTTTCTGGAACCTTTGTCATTTTTTGCGTGTGTTTTCCTTTTACTCTGTGTCTCCACAGTGATGACAGTAACATCTTCAGATCACTATGTACTCCCATGGATAACCCCAGAATCAATGAGAGAAAGAGTATGGTATGCCTAAATCCAATGCCAGGCTTGGGAAGAGAATGTGGAGGACCAGAAAGAAAGCATCAACTCTTGAAAGCAAAGAGGGAGGGAATTTAGGAAGACTGATGTGACCAAGCTGACAGCTACATATGGCAGGACCCATCATCAGCTGCCAAGTTCCATGACAAGGGGCGTAGTTAGTTTATGGCACAAGTTTTGATGGGTTTTGATGACCTGAACTTTAATTCTTCATTTACATTATTATCTATGCACCTTTGGGCAAGTAATTTCATTCCTCTGAGTCTCAATGTCCTCAAGTAAAAAAGAAAAGACAATAAGAGCCCTACTTTATAGGTTATGAAGATTCAATGAGATGATTCATAAAAAGTGAATCTGGTACTTGGTAACACATAAAACATTCACTTAGGATTATTGAACTTCAGCAAGATCACAAACTGGTTAAGGAGTTGTCTTCAATCATTCTGAAGTCATGGCAATGGATGTGAGGATGAATGGTGGCAGTGACATTGAATAGATATAGATTCAACCCAGCCCTGAACAAAATAACTATTCATTAGTATCCCTGTAGAAGCTGTCTTGACCAACCCGTAGTTAACCTCCTTGCAGGTTCAACCAATGCTTGTTCTGCTCTCTGTAGCAAACAGTGACAGAGCCCAGGTCAGGCTGAATGTTCTAACCATGTGGCTACTCAACCACACTTACGCTCCTGCAGGAAAGTATGTTTGCTAAGAGTAGGTTGTGTTTCACCCCAAACTCTTTCAACCAGTTATTTTTATACTCTACCTGAATAGTTTAGTTAGGATTTTTGAAACTGATGTGATATGAGTAAAAAAGAAAATTTTATTTTTGACTACCTTTCAATAAAGGCAAGTTGCTGAAAATATGGTGTATAATTAAATAAGAACACGATCATGGTGAAAGATTGGGAAAGGTTGTGGAAATTGGGGGTTTTGTACTCAGATTGTTCTGCAAGTATCTTTAAGTATCAGATCCATTTTCAAGACATCTACATTGGAAAGCTAGCAATGATTAATTATTAGTGCAACTTACACTTGTGTATTCCTATCTGATTTAATTTAAAATAAAATAATTGACATATCTGGGTACTAATTTCTGCAGTTCCTGGCTTTAACACATCCTTTGTAGATTACAGTAGTCAACTATTGCCCTTGAATGGGTTGGAACAGAGGTAATCTACCAAACTAGACATTGATACCTATGTATGCACATACATACATGCATACTGGTTAGTACTAAATATATAGCCACTACACTTCATTTTATCAAAATCTGCATTGTTCTAATTGGACATATATTCAAAAATAAACTTTAATAAGGCCTGCTTCTCATTTAATGGTTTAAAAATGAAAAAACAGGGGTATCAGTTTCATGATATCTTAGAGGTAAAAAGCAACTAAAGTCTTACTATTATTATTATTAATAATAATAACTATTATTATCTATTATTATTATTATTGGTACCAGGGATCAAACTCACGACCTCACACTTGCCAAGCAGGCACTGTGTCACTGAGCTATATCCCTGGCCCTATTATTATTATTATTATTATTATTATTTTGTTACTGGGGATTGAATCACGACCTTGTGCTTGCCAGGTAGGTGCTAAGCCACTGAGCTAAATTCCTAGCTTGGAAGTAATTATTTTAAATGGATAGTTTTTCTTAAGAGTTTGAATATTCATAAAAATGAAAACTCAATTTTCTTAGTGTCTCTTATGACATATTCAGCAAGCTTTGTCATTCATATGCATCAAGAAATCAGAAAACAAAACTCTAAGACAGACAGGTTGAGTTCAAATGCAGGGTCAGGTGGTTTCTTTGCAGTACAGTTAAGTGGTTGAGAAGTTGGACAGACTGTTTTGAGTGGTAAATATACTTTCCAGAAGCATTTAATCCAGAGAAAAACTTTCTAGTAAAAGCATCAGAGCATTACAAGAATCTTCTCCAATGCACAATTTTGCCAAATCACTCACATTCAAGAAGTCAGCTAGTGTAACACTATATTTTTCAACATAAATTAATAATGGAAACAATAAGAGAGATAATTTAAGGGGAGATCTTTGAACAATTGCAGGCACAAAAAAGAAAAAGTTCTCTAATCTTAGCACATTAGAATGGGTAACAAAATGTGGGACTGTGTTGAAGACCAGGTCAGAATGATGTCAGAGACAGAACCTAAACGCTTAAGCTGATTCTAGTTTTACTTCCAACTATGAAGAACTATTTTATATCAGACCAACAATCTGCCAAGATAAAGTAGAAAAAAGTGAATAAAAGAAAAAAAAAAACCTTTATTCAGGTATTGATGCGCTCTCAGGGTAGTGAGGACTTGAAGGCCAAGATTCTAAAGAAAAGGGAAATGCAGAGAGGTGAGTCAGATATTCCAAACTGCTTTTCCTTTTTAGAGACTGGATTTACAAAAATCAGCCATACAAGGATAAGTGGCTGAGAAGCACAGCACAGCTTTTGGCAGTCTCACAGGACTGGGAAGAGAAAATGACTACAGCCAAGATCCTGAAGAGAAGAAAAGGACAGAAAAGTGAACCCAACGTTTGGCACTGCTTTTCATTCTGAGGCAATTTCTGACTTACAAGATGCATAGGGAAGAAAGTTTGCAACTCTGAATAGAAATCAGAAGCTAAGAGGTTATTCAGAGCTCTCAGCAGCCTTCGGTTTTAGGAAGATTAAAAATTCAAAGTGAAAAGTCGTAAGAAAGAGAGGCACTGGTAAGTACTCCAAACATTCAGTGAGAAACGCCGAAGAACTATGCCCTTGGAATAAAAGCAAACCAGAAATAAGACAGCTCTTACAAAGACTGAAATCCAGCTTCAAAATTAGCCCAACTCAAGGGTAAATTTAAGGAATCTACTGTCTTCTAGAAATAGTGGTACATCTTCTGTGAAGAACTGTCACATGGAACTTTTACAATTTTTTGATACACAGTATATTTATGGTGCTTAATAAAAAAAAGATGAGACATACCAGGAAATTGAACCACAGAAAAAACAGACAAGAGGAATAGACCTGCAGGTGATTCAGATATTACAGTTACCAGATCCACATTTAAACCAAAACAGTGATTAATATGTTCAAATAAATAGAAATCAAGATGGGTAACTTCAGCAAATTGGAATGTATAAAAAAGAATCAAATGAAAATCCTAAAACTGATAACTATGACAACTGGAGTTAAGAATTTATAGTTAGACAACTAGCCTGCCTTCCTGGTGAGGGGTGCGCGACCAGCACGAGCTCCAGGAAGAGAAAAATATGTGCCTCCTGTACACCTAGTGGCATGCGGGCTAAGAATCAAGGAGTCCCCCCATCATAAGCAACCTGCTGGTTCAGAGGACCAGCTAAGTTGATAGCAACTAAGGTACATAAAGCAACTAAATGCTTGTATTGTTTGGTTGATTTTACAGGCCTGGGGCCGGCAGTCTGAGCAGCTCTTGGAAAGATGACTGTATGCAATGTAGCAAATATGGGGGATTCCCTTCTGTCTTGTCTTTGAGGCCCAATGTTGTTCTCATTGTTTTGCTTTATTCTGATTAATATTTTTTGCTTTATTTCATATTCTATTTTTATTGCTTTTATTCTGTTTTGTTTTTGGTTTGATTTTACTATACCTGATGGAATGATCAACTATTGTGAAGATAACAAGATACACTATAGTAGCTATTGTTTTCCTGGTACCTTGCTTTGGAGTTCTGTGTCAGTTCTTCTGCTTTGTTTTGATTGACTTTGTTCTGTTATGTTTTGTTGGACTTTGTTATCTTTAAAATGAAATTAAAAAAAGAATTTATAGTTAGGTTTAATAGAAGTTCACATCAGTAGTAGAGAGGATTAGGAAATATCTAGACTAAAGCATGGAGAGAAAACATAAAGGAGAATATCTGGGGAAAAAAGCCTCAAAAACATGAGGTATAATGATAAATTTAATTTATATGTAATTGGATTTCCAAAAGGAGAGGAGAGAGAATAGTGGGGCAGAACCAGTGATTGAAGTTACAAAAAGTCATGAATGTTAAAGTACTATATATCTCAAAACCAAACCAAACTGGCTGGGGGTTTAGCTCAGCAGCACAAGTGCCTGCCTGGCAAGTGTGAGGTCATGAGTTTGATCCCCGGTACAAAAAAAAAAAACAAAAAAACAAAAAAACAAACTAAAAACCAAAAAACCAAAAAACCAAACCAAACCAAACCCAAAAACAGAGTTGGCATGTGAACTGGGGAGAACCAGGAAGGAAGCTGCTCCTCCCCCCACTGCCCCACCAGTCAGTGCATGGGCCAGGGAGAGAAGAAGACTCACCCATCTTCCACAAGCAACCAGCTGATTTGGAGGAACTGTATTGTTTGACTGACTTTGCAAGCCTAAAGCTGGTAGTGTGAGCAACTATTTAGAGGATAACAATATGTAATATAGTAACTATTGTAGATTTCCTACTGCCTTACCACTTCATTTGGCTTTATTATTCTGTTTTACTCCCTTTAAAATAAAAAACCCAACAACAACAAAAAATCAAACAAAAACACAAAACAAAAAACCTAAATAAAGCCACACTCAAGCATACAGTAAAACTGCTGAAAACCAGAGATAAAGACAAAATTGAAAAGCAGCTACAGAAAGAGAGGTTATCTTCAAATGAGCAATGGTTAGATTGGGAGATGATTTCTCAACAGAAATGATGGAAACCAAAGACAGATGAACGATATTTTAAAAGCACTGAAAGAAAATAATTGTCAACTTGTAAAAACACCCTTCAAAAGTAAAGGCAAAATTAAAGACATTTTCAGATGAACAAGAATGGAGAATTCTTTGCTTGCAAATTCTCACTCAAGGAAAGGCTTACCAAGTTCTTCAGGAAGTAGGAAATGATCCTGAAGGAAATGGTTATGCATAAAGCAACAAAGAGCAAGAGAAAGGACGCAGTAAGGCCAAATGAATCTTGACAATCCAAAACAATACTAATAACGTCTGTAAGGCTACAAAACGTAAAATTTATTTAGCAATGAAATAAGGGCGCAAGGGGAATTAAAGTGTTCTAAGATCTTTGTATTGCCCAGGAAGTCATAAAAGTATGTTAGGTGCTAATATATTGCACTCCAGTAAGCCAAGAATGCCTTTTGTAAAAGCACACTTATAGTAGAAAAACATAAAATTGACAAGTGAATGGAGGTTGAAATAATAAAATAAAGCTCTAAAGCAGGCCATATAACTTCCCTAAAACAAATACTGCTGTTTTCTTTGGGCTCTAATTTGCTGAGCAATGGGGGTCAATCTCAGAGTCACTTTTTAAATATACGTACTTGATTTATATATTTATCTAAATTTGGACTTATTAATATGTATGGGGTAAGTTGAATTATCAACAGATCTGTTTGAGAAAGCAAGCCCTTTTGATATGGGGAAAATTTTGATATTTAGGGAAATTTCATCTCAAAAGACCCAAGTATACTTGCAGTCATGATCACAGATCATAAGCCAGAAGTACATCTTTATATTTGCATTGATTCTTGCAAACGTTCTACAGGAAGAGCATTACATTTTGAAGAACAAATTCATTCTGAACATATGTATGTTACAGATAACATGTACATATATGTCTGTTAGTGTTTCTTCATTAAATGTATTATCTATAAAATCTTATCAAGTAATTCATCTCTATACCATATTACTGACAAGCAGTCTCCCCTTTTTTTATTCCCCAATAGAAAATTCCCAAAAACCAATCACATATTTTCACATATTTAAAGATGATGTCAGAAAGGATTCCAGTTCCCCCTATAGTTACCCCAGAGAGCTGATCTCAGGAGCTATAGTACCCAATAAACAGGCGGTCCACAGCATACATAGATCAATGGCTTTTGTAATAGCATTGCTCGCTAGTTAATAGGGTTTTGATTTTCTTTACACATTGATTAATGAAGCAGTAATTTTGGTTTTGAATTGCAAGGCAAATTAAGAAGTACTGTAAGGGGAGCCTATTGGGAAATAGGTTGTAGTTTAGAGAACTGGCGATAGCTATGGAGACTAAGTAGGGAGAATGGCTGAACTTGCTAAAGCGATCCTCTGTTAGGCAACTGGGGACTAACACACTCAACTCAACCAATACTTCTCAATACACTTTGAGCCACATGCGAAATCCCAATGGGGAGGGGAAGGAAGAGTCGAAGGCACACTCCTGCTCAGATCAATTCCTATATTCTTTTTTAAAAACAGGCCCACTTATCCATAATACAAGGCAGGAAATGATAGGCATTGGATAGGCAAGATGCACTGGAAGGTTAGAAATGTCAAGGATTTGGAAGGATCAGAAGAGGTGCTATGACAAAGTGGGTATAGAAGACTGAGTGGAATTGTGATGCCTACAGATGGGAGAAGAAGGTCCTCTAAGAGTGGAGAGACAACAGGAAGAAAATAGTTGGTAAAATGGGAATGAGTTCAATTTCATGGCTAAGTATTAGCTGTGTGACCTATCTTTTCTGAGCTTTGGAAAGTGAAATGAATAATAACTACCTTCTAGGGTTGTTGTAAAGATTCATAAGACAGGCCAGTTTGTTTACCATAGTGCCTAGTAAGGCAGATATTCAATCAATGGAAACTACACATTTTTAACATCACCTGCTATTGAAAAAGGGCAGCAGACTTTGAAAGAATAGCTTAGCTGCCTTCACACTGTAGGTTCACAGGAAATGTTAGTGAAAAAGATGAGTGAATGAATGTGTTCCACCCTACTATCTCCCCAACAGTCCCACGAAATCACTGGCATTTCAGTGAAAGTGGGGCCACACCACACACTCCCATGTGGCCTGGCATGCCCTTCCTCTTTGTGTGACCTGGCAAGTTCCTCATCTTTCAAATTTTGGCTTATGATTTTGTGAGGTCATTCATTACAAGAAGAGCTGTATAGAATTAATATGCTCACCTTAGCACTCCATTTAATCTTTTCTAAAACTCTTTTCTAAATCTTACCAACTTGTAATGACTTGATTTTCCATCTTCCTTAGGCCTCGAAGCCAGATCTTATAAGCATTATTGATGACACAGTGTCAAGAGGACATGTTATAACGTGGGGACAGAATCTAGGAGGCAGTAACACATCTCTGCTAGTTTGAATCAGAAATGTCCCCCCATGCCCATCTGTTGAAGGTCTGATCACCACCCTGTGGCACTGATGAGAAAGGTAGAACCTTCAGGAGGAGGAGCCTAGTTGAAGGAAGTTAGGTCACTGAGAATCCGTCCTTGGACGTACACTAGCTAGCCCCTTCTTCTTTCCTTGCTTCCTGACCACTATGAATTTCACCACTTGGTCCTACCATGATATTCTCCTCTACTGTAAGCCCAAAGGCAATGGGTCAACTCGCCATGGACTCAGACCTCTAAAACTGTGAGCCCAAATAGACATTTGATCATTTTAAGTTGTTTAGCTGAGGTATTTTATCATGATGACAGAAAGCTGACTAATACAATTTCTTTCTGAGACAGGGCTCCACTAACTTTCATTTTTAGATTTCTATTTTAAAAACTTGGCATGTTTACATAGTTAAAGAACAACTGGAACTGTGACTTATGGCTTTGTAATTCTGAATCTAATTTCATATACTATGAAGTTTTAGAGACAATCTAATTTCTTTCTTTCTGAGACAAAGATTTTAAGTTGTTGCACGGTGTAGGGAGTGCATTATAATCAGAGGGGAGATGTGATGTGTCTCCCACGCTGGGTCTTATTCATCTCTCTGCCAAGGTCTCAAGAATGAGATCTCACTCAGAACTTTGTACACAGTAGATTCCACTTTATTATTTGTTGAGTGGGGGAGCGCCCTGGTCTCTGGTTGCTTTCTATCTCAGAAACCCTCAATGGCTACTTCCCAAGTTCTACTGGCTTATTTGTAGTCCCCACTGTCTAGTATTGAAGTTTAGTCATGAGTTGACTCATTAGGGCCTTTACAGGTCCATTATCTATCACATTACAGCTCTTTATTTATGGCAGGCTGGTCTTGTGAGTGGATGGCTCTTGCAGGGTGGTGCAGGGCATCTTCTGTGGGCCATCAGGACTTGTTTGCAGAGAGAATACCAGGCTGACCCTTAGGAAAGTGACAGGATAACAGAGCTGAAGAACTGCACGGGCCATAGCAACATTCCTACAGGTTCTTACTGGAGATGGGAAGGGAACAATGCATCTCAAGACAGATCTGAAGCCCAGATGCAGAGGAGGCATGGGACCGCTCTACTCTTCAGCCACAAGGCAGAAAGTCATATTTTCCTAACATGATTGGTTAATAAGCCCAGCCTTAGATACAGCAAAAGTGATGACAAAAACCATTAACCTCATTCAGATGGTGTTAACAAAAGCAACATGAAAAAAGAGCTATATATATATTTTTTACATACTAAAAATTCAGAAACTTGAGTTTAGTGTTACTTGGGACAATTTCAGGTCCCCAAGGAAGGGTTAAGTCCTGCTCTGTGCCCTACACTAGGCTTTCCTAGCCCTAGCTGCACTATAGTTTAGTCCCATATTTCTGTATCAGTCTGTCCCAGGAGACTATGAGCCCCTTAAGGACAATTTCCCAAATATGGTGTTTGGCACATTAATGAATGAAAGCTCTATGCTAGTACATATCTTTTCTCTATCTCTTCTTTAGATGACAAGTAGCTCTAAATCACTTCAAAAACCCAGAATCTGGTGAAAGCAAGTTTTTCAGCAGGGTGATGAGTATGTTCAGTGTTTTTAGGGGTTCATTAGCTTTTCTTTTAGCAGTGAGAGAAGTAGTACTGGAACAGAAGTCAAGAGTCCTGTATTGCACACTGCTGCCATTAGCATTTGGACAATGCAAGTCCAGATAATTTATGAGCCTCAGTTTCTCATACCACACAATGTGCTTTCTTACACGGTGTCATTCAAAGATTCGTAGACGCGGGTGTTTTAGGGTTGCCTGGTGTTAAGGCTTATATCTAGGCAGCCCCCAAAGCCTTATGTACTCATAGGTAGGGTTTTTATGGAGCTGGATGGATCTGGGATGTGTGACACTGGGGTTAATTAAGGGTGTGTGGTGCTAAATTAGCACAGTTCTGGGTATGGATAATGGAAGCTCCACCCTGGGTGTGGGTGGCACCAATCAATGGTCTTATCAACTGGATGGAATATAAAGGGACAGAGAAGACAGGCTGCTCTGCTTGTTGCTTTACCTTCTCCTGCCTGCTTTGCCATGGACTGTTTCTCCTCTGTGACGTCCCTCTGCCGTGCCACCCTGCTTTGGAGCCAGCTGACTATGAACTGAAACCTCTACAAACTGTGAGCTGAAAGAAACTTTCCTCCTTGAACTTTGCATATCTGGTATTTTGTCTCAGTAATGAGAAAAGTGACTAAGACAGCTTGCTCATTTCTTTTTAATTTCAGCAATAAAATAATCACTTTTTGAATAGACAAGCACAAAAATAGGGCACAACATTCAAAAGGCACCAAAGGGAGTATGGTGAAAGGTCCCTTTTGTTTCTGTCCCATAGGTGCTCAGTCCTCCCCCCACCCCACCCCAAGCAACCATGACTGACACTCTTACCTCTATTTTAGGAGATGTAAGCTTGCATGTTTGGAAAGATAACAGAAAGGGAATACACTATGAATAATCTGCAGCACGTTCCCTGTTAACTAAACCATCTCTCCTAGACATGCTTAATATTGATTCTCATTTTTATTTACTTGGCACTCTATGAATGGACTTGTGTTGCAATGTTCAATAAATAGCATGTGCCTGTGTGTGAGTATATTTGCAGATATAAATTCCCGGACATGAACTGCTGGGTCAGAGCAATGTGCTCTCTGTGAAGTTATACCAGTCAGTATTGCCATCACCAGTGGGTGAAAACCTGTTTCTCAACAGATGCACTGTGATACTCTAATATTAAATAACATAAATCGGACACACAAGCTTAAATTTCACATGCTTTCTCTTATATGAGAAACCCAAAATATAAATAAAGAGCAAAATAAAGGATAGATAAACAAAGAAAGGAGATAGATCTTTCTCATATGAGAAAAGGATTAAGGGATGGAGAGGGGGATGAAAAAGAGCTCAGATGTGTTATGTATGTGTACCATCCCCTCACAAGGAATACAAACATTGTGTACTGCCAATATGGACTAATAAATAAACAAAAATTTAAAAAAGAGAAAGTATTGGTTTCCCTATAGTACTATCGTCAACATATGGTTGTACCAAAAGTCTAATAGATCAAAAATTGCAGTTCGTGGAATTTGCATTTCTATAATTGTGAGTGAGATTAAGCATCTTTTAAAATATCCCTTTCCTTTTGAGCAGCTTCTTCCTCTTGGGATGGGGGAAAGAAGAAAAGAAAGAAGGGAAAAGATTATATATATATATGCACACACATATACACAAAACAGATAATTATACTACTAATCTGTTCATCAAAAAGAATGATTTTGCTTACACTGTTTGATCATTCTTTCATGCTTGTATCTTGTGATCTGAGCAACTACTTTGAAGATAACAATGTGTAATATATTAACAGTTGTTAATCTCCTATTATTTTGTTTTGAAATTCTGTATCAATTTTTTTTTTTTTGAACTAGGAATCAAACTCAGGACCTTGTGCTTATCAGGCAGGCACCATGCTGCTGAGCTATTCCTGGCTCCTCTTTTCTCGTTTTCAAATTTAAAAAAAATTTTTTTTAAAGTCATCTGATTTCTTCTTCGGAGACCTGTCAATGTGCTTTGATTATTTTTCTGCTGACTTTTGGTCTTTCAAAAATTGACTTGTAGCAGAGCATGGTGATGCATACCTGTAATCCAAGCACTCTGGGAGGCTGAGGCAGGAGGATCATAAATTTGAGCCTAGCCTGGGCCCCTTAGTGAGATCCTGTCTTTAAATAAAACTAAAAAATGGTCAGTATGTAGCTCAGTGTGAAGACCTTGGGTTCAACCTCTAGTATCACCCCCCACCACATCATCATAAATAATCATAAAATACTCTATGTAAAGAAACTGGCCTTTTGTTTACTGTATGGGTTATAAATATTTTCTCAGTTTGTTCTTTACTTTCAAAAATTCTTAATATTTTCTATGATTTATAAAGTATTTCTAGTTTGCTTTATGTATCATTTCTTTTATACTTGATGAGTTTTGTGACCTGCTTAGAAAGGACTTTGCTCTAGATTACCAAAAAATGGTTCTTTCATGCTCTTCTGTAATATTTTTTATGCCTTCATTTAAAAATATTTAAATCTCTGCTATATTTGGAGCTTTAGTTCATGGATTGAGGTGCAGGACAAATTACTTTTCCCCAGATGGCTTCCAGTTATGCCATCGCCATCTTATTTTATTTTGTTTGATTTTACTTTGTTTTTTGGTAGTATTGGGGATTGAACCCAGGGCTTCCTGCATGCTCTACCTCTGGTCTCTACATTCCTGGTCTTTTGAGGTTTTATTTTGAGACAGGGTTTAAGTTGCCCAGTTTGGCCTTGAACTTGCAACTCTCCTGTCTCATCGTCCCATACAGATGGGATTATGTGACCCATACCTGGCGTTGAGCCACTGCCATTTATTAAACAATCCACTGTTTCTTCAACTGATATCAAATTATATTTTCCTTAGAAATAAGTGAATTTCTGGACTTGCATTAGATTTTATTGATCTATCTATTCATGCTCTAGCTTCACAGTTTTATTTAATATAGCTTTATTGTGTTTTAGTATCTGAGTTGGGAAGTTCCCACACTCCCGTTACTGATTTTCTCCAGAAAATTTTCTGGCTATTTGTGACTGTTCAGCTTTCCATTTCCAGGGACTCAGCCTATATAGTTTTTAAAATAATTTGGTATTTCTTGGGGGAATAGCATTAAATTTATAAACTAATTTATAGAGCATTTCAGGGAGAAGAATTCAGTTTCTTATCAAGGTTTCCTTTGTTACTTTGAATGATGTTCTTTTAGGAAGGTAACATGTTTATGTGGTCAGACTGAAGCAATACAAAAGGGCACCGGGTGAAATGTAAACAAACCTTTTAGTTCTTTCGGACTCTGACTTTTCTTGTTTTCCTGGAGGCCATGAGTGCTCGGTGTGCGTCCACAGAGGCATCCTGTGTGCAGTTCTGTACGCGTGCACACACCCTACACTGACCCGCCTGCCCTTTTCCCCAGGGTGTTAGATAGACTTTCACTCTTTCTCCCACCTAGCAACGCATCCCGAGGAGCTTCACATCAGGTCTGCCGCATTTCTTTTTATCACTTTATGGTAACTGACGAAGTGTAGACTGACTTGTTAACACCTCACCTATTGATATAAAATTAGTGCTTCTGTCCTTTAAAAACCACCTTATAATAAATATCCTCCCGCATACACCTTTGTTTGAGAGTATTTCTGAAAGACGAATCCCTCGGCATAGAATCACTGTATAAAGAGAATGCACGTAGGACAACACACGAATAGCCTGGATGCTACTGAACTACATGCTTAAAAATGGTGGTAAGTGTTATGTGGTTTTCTAAAGCACAATATCAAAAGGGAAAATGTACAATTTTGATCAATATTGCTAAATTTTCCTCTAAATCTTCAGGCAATTTGTTAATTATCCTCCATTTAAATTTGCCTTCTGCTTGCAATATTTTCACTCAGTGACTGTAAAAATAGATACTTTTAGTGAGTTAAATAATCCATAATCTTGAATAAATTGTCCCAGATTTCTCTCATCCAGAGATCCTCAGAAACATGCCCAGAAACTGTTCCTTCTGCAGTGCTCAACGGCGGGTCTGGGAACTGCTGTTCGGGCTGCAGCACCTTCTCGCCGCACAGCCTGCATTGCTCTAGTGCAGAGCGAGCCATCGCTACTTAGGCTGCGCATCCTACTGTGAGCTGGATTTGTCTGAAGCCTCAACTGAAAGCACACGTGGTTTCCCATGACTTAATCAGACGTTTCAAGCACTGTTATAATTTCACTACCAAGAGTCTGTGACTGAGAATCTTTATTTAATGCCTTTCCTTAAGCCTCACCCCAAGTAGCACTTCATTTCTTCTAGCTACAAGCACCCACGTAGTCACATGGAGGGGGGAAGCCTTATGCAAGGTGGGGTGCACAGAGGCAGCATGCACGGTGTCAGCAATGGAACCCAGAGAGGCCTGGGCAACCGAGGGGCTGCCGGGAGCAGGGTGACACACTTAAAAAACAGAGCCAACGTGATGCCAGTCTGCACAAATGCGATGGTTTGAACGTGTCCTCCAAAACCCAATGAAATGGCACTGCCATAGTGACGGTGTTGAGAGGTGGGGCTTTCAGAGGTGATGGATTAGTGCCATTATGGTGGGAGTGGGTTCCTGATACAAGCATTGGCCCCCTTTCATGCTCTCTGTCCTTCTGGTGTTTATCCACCCTTCTCCCAAGCACAGAGGCTTCACCAGATGTGGCGCCTTGATGGTGGATCTCCCAGTCTCCAGAACCGTGAGCTGAATAAACCTTTATTGTTTATAATCTACCTGGTCTATGGTATTCTGTTTTATAGCAGCAGAAACAAATCAAGACAAAAAGTACTATAGGTCTTCACTGACTGTTTCTTGAGGCAGTAGCAAAGGGAAAATTACATCACACAGAGTTCTATAGTGTACTCCCAAATATTCTTTTATTGTCCCTTCTTTTAGAAAACAAATTTCTAAAAGTCTCTTTTAGATCTTTCTTTCTTTCCTTGATTCCTGCCCCAAATGGCAACTGCTCAAATATGTCTCTTCTTACTCCTTAAAATGCCAGCACTGTTTTAGTCCTTTATTTCTTCCATTGTTTCTCCTTTTTTCCTGCTCTTTATTCTCTAGCAGCTTTTATATAGCACAATTTAATTCTTCTTTCAATTGTTTCCCAACCTAACGAGTCCAAAGCCTCCTTTTAGAAGGAGGGAGGAAAAGGGGGCTATAAAGGCTTCCAATTCAATTTTTATCCCAATAATTAGAGTAATAATGGGCTCATACTCTGTCCCAAGTGGTGTGTATTTATTATTTTATAAGCAACATGTGTAGCTCATATTCTTATTAGTACCATTTTGCAAATGAAAATCTAAGGCTCAATGAGGTTTGGTGAACTCAAGGTAAAAGGCTTTAGAAGCCACATTAATGTTTTACCCTGCTTGAGTTCCTGCCCTTTGGCTGTGCCCTGAAATACAGTCTGCTTCATGCCTATCCACTGCTGCCCTGAAAGGTCGTTTACCATCTGCTCTCAATTCCCACTGCCCAGAGGCCCCGTATGTAGTAACAAGCTGGGTGGCCACAGACTGGATTAGGGTTAGATGGCCTTGGGGAGCCCAAGGGACAGGATGTCTAGTGATTAACCAGTTTTTCCTGTTTTTCAGCCAAGAGTCACAAAACTGCCATGGGAGCCCCAGGAGGAAGATCATGGCATCTCCATGGAAGGCCACGTATGACACAAGTAACTCAAGGCCGCAGGTCTCTCAGCAAAGGCTGGGAGAAAGGGTCCACCAACAGGAGCTTAGAAGAGACCACAGGCTGGGCTGGTGCAGAGGAGTGGGAGGGTGACAGTGGCTGTCTGAGATTGATGTCTTCTGGTTGTTGCCCTCTGGGGACTTCTCTACACTCTATAGAAATGAGTCAGGCTTTTCCGCTCCATGAATGATCTCTTGTTTTGAGTTAAAATAAGTTCTCGTTATCTACTATCAAAAGAGACTTCTTCAGACCACTTCCTTCTTCAGATTGGGAGTTTGGTGCACATTTCTACCCTCCAGGCTCGGTCCTAGATGGAGGGAGCATTGACCTAGGTCTTGTGAACATCCCAGTCAGCCAGACTGGGCAGGGAGTGGGCACAGAGCTCTGCTTCAGCTCATTTATTAACTGAGGGCATGGTTCTTACCCTTAAGGAGTTTCCGTTCAACTTTGTGACAGAGCATTGGGGCACACTGGGAGATGACATTGCAGGGCAGGGGGAGGAAGGGCAGGCACAGACAGAGCACCAGGGGAAGGATGGTGGCTTCATCCTCCAGGCTCCTCAAGCTGGGGAATGGTATAGTCAACTTGTATGATTAGTCACTAACTTTCCTGGCTCCTGCAGGAGCTCTGAGATTTTAAGACAAAGGTCTCATGTTACTAACGAAGAAACAGTGCCAAGAATGAAAACATGGTAATGACAGGTAACATCGTTAGTTAATTAGAAATTTCTACAGGGCTCTGCTCTAAGCAGTGTACCTCTGTCAACTCTCTCAGTCCTCACAGTAACTCTACAAGGCTGACACTACTTCTGTGCTCATCTCATAGAAGAGGAGACCGAGGCACTGAGGGGTTAAAGACTTGTCCAAAGTCACACAGTAAGTGATGAAACTGGGATTTGAACTCAGAAAATCTTGATCCCAAGCCAATGAGTTTGTCTATTATACAACATTATAAGAAGAGTGGAAGACCATGGGGATTTATTATTATAAATAAAAGCTGGTGGTGTGTTTATGTATGTAAATGTGTGTATGTGTATGTATGTTTCTCAACCAGATAAAAGAGCATATCAAGATTCATGGAAAACACCAGAAATCAGGTGATGGTTTTATTAGAGAAAAGTTATCAGACAAAACCAGAAGTTTAGTAGACATAGGTTAGCTTCAAACATTTTAAGGAGATAAGAAAATTCTGAAATCCTTTCTTGTCGGCCCTAGAACCAAACAAACTGTTTCAATACTAAAGAAAAAAAGGACCCCTGCTTGTTTATTGATTCTCCTGCCACAGGTGGCCTGAAAATCCTGCTGACTGGCTGAAGCCATCCACTCACACGAGGCCTTCTGGAGATGAACCAATCGATGTACACAGTTGCTGCCCTCGCATGGTCTGGGCAGACTGGAATTCAGAGAATTGCGACAGCTGAAGTGGTTTCTCTAGTGCATTTTCATGAATGGGTGGAGAGTCACAATCCATGGGTTTCTAGATAAGACATTCATGGCTCCCTTGCCAATAAAATCAATTCAGACATTTGTTAGGTGCCAGTGATACTAGGTGGACGCCTGGACACACAGAGTAAAGTAATGCGAAAGGTCTTCCCTTCTACTACACACACACATAGAGATGCCAGACAACATATAACAAAACACATTTCTAAAACTATATACAATTGGCTCTAGGAAAATTGGCCAGATTCCAGAAATGGGGAGCAAAGTCCCACCCAGAGCAGTAGGCAGGAGCTGGTGTGGTGAGCTGTCAGGGTCTCAGATGGCCCTAGCACTGGAGGTGCCTAAGCCCCAAGAGTGGGGAAGAGGGTGTCTCGAGCTGTAGGAAATGACACATGTGAAGGCATCTTGGCATGAAACTGGGTGTACTAAAGTACATTACTACAGGTGTTTATGAAGGGGAGACAAGAAATCCCTTTATCAATCATTTGGGGACACAGCAAGAAAGCCTGCCCTCTGCCCAGGAACCCTCCATTCAGTGGACCTGCAGCTACTCCCATGAGTGAATGTAGAGTCTGGGCACCCCCCAGCTGTGCTGCAGATGACCCCAGGCTGAGAGATGACACAAACTCAGATGGGATCAGGAGAAGAAAAGACAGTCATTCTCTGAAGGCACCATCACCAGAGCTTTGTTCTGCAGGAAAAAGAAAAACTGGTTGAACATGAACAAACAATTCAAAACCAGAAAGGAACTAAGAGAGACAGAGAGAGAGAGAGAGAGAGAGAGAGAGAGAGAGAGAGAGAGACAGACAGACAGACAGATAGACAGACAGAGACAGAGAGACACAGACAGAGAGACAGAGACAGAGAGATAGACTCATAGACAGGGACACACACAGAGACAGAGACAGACAGAGGGACACACACAGAGAACACAATGAAAAAGAAAAAGAAGTCCTTAAGACCCTGTGGCAGTAGAATAATTTAAAAGAAACGATTGGACATGTTTAAAATTATTTAGGAGACAAAGCAGCCATAATAATGGAAGAGAATGCAGTAGCATGAAAAGAAGCAGAAATGGGCTTAGAAAGGAGACTCCTGTAATGAGGAAAACCAACAAGTGGCATTTTCTGAGGGCTGCACAGTCCAGGGAAGATAGAAAAGACAAACTGTGAAGAGTCAGCCTAGAAGAAGGGCAGCATGAGAACTTCCAGAGTCCAGAGAGAGCATACCAGACTCAGCCTCCTCAGAGGAGATAAATTCAAACTAAGGCTTGAGCCATCCAAGCAGTTATTAGCTGAAAGGACCAGAAAGAGGGGCCTTGCCACCCAAGGGGACAACTGGAATCAAAGCCTGGCATGGCACATTCAAGGACTGTCACAGTCCTGAAGGATGAGTAGGAGCTCACCAGTTGAAGGGCAGCTGGAAGATGTTCCCAGGTGAGAGAACATGGTGCAGAATTTGGGGTCAGAGAGGAGCCATTGCACATGGGGAGTGGCATGACCTGATTTATGATTTATTGAGACGGCCCTGGGGCAGTGAAGATAATAGGAAGAGGACTGGGGGCAGAGAGGGCAGCAAGCTGGTGCAGCAATTTAGGCCAGAGGTGAGCGTGCTTGGAAGGGCAGGCAGGTGGGAATGAAGGTGGATTGGACCACATGGACTTAAAAGGAAAGGGAGGGCGAACAGGGCGAATCGAGGATGGTGCCTCGGTTTCTAGCATGAATAACAAGGTGAACGGGGCGCTATCTTTGGGCCAAATCCAGCAGAGAACCAGACACCTCGTAAACACGCTCTATGTGCGTGCTTGCTGAAGAGCAGCGGTCTTAGTGGGATGAAAGGTTTGTACAGCAAAGAAGATGCATCGGTCCACTCTCTGTTCCCACCTAGACCTACACGCACGACCTACCGTGTCCTGCTGCCTCCTCCTGCCTTGTATTGCCCATCTGTGTCCTGCCAGGGTAGGCACAGCTCCGTGTCTCTCACCCCCAGGTCCCAGTGGCCACCAGAAAGCATTTACCTCCATTCCTCCAAGAGGGAGTGAATATCAGACCTCTCCCTGCTGTCTCCAACCACTGGCATCTTACTGCCAGTAACTCTGCTCTAATTTTTCATTAATTTTCTTTGTGCTTTGCACTTCTAATAATATGAAAATTTCTATTCAATGGTATTATAATTTTCCACTACTAATGGGGTTAGTATTTTTATTCATTTGAGTTTTAAAGCCATTAGCATAGAATTTGCTTCCAAAAATACTTATTGTGGTCTTTAATGCCCTTAAAACTTGCCCTGAGCGATAAGTCTATAATAAGGAAATGCTGGCAATCATTTAAATGTCTTTTGTGGGGAGAAAAAAAAAGGGCTTTTTATTTTCATCATGGCTGGCAAGTTCTTTGATAGAGCGATTGGAAGAAGGATATAAAGTATTAAGGGCTAAGGACGCCGCTAGTTTGTAGACGTTTTCAAACAAGTCCCCTGGTTATTCAGAGGACACTTTTATATTCTAGGAGGATTCATATTTGTGTTCTTTTTCATGTTGTTTCTTACCTGACTTACAGAAAAATATAACTTGTGTGATTGCAGGGAACAATATTTAGAGCCATGGATTGTTTGGAAGTAAAGGAACCTTGAAATTACTCTCTCTGACTGACATTCGCAGGAGCTGGGGAGCGCAGCTTGCAGTGGCCCCGTGGTGAGGCTGATGAGAGGAAGGTCTCGGGAGGGCAGCGGTGCGGGGCAGGGAGGGGGCACGAGCTCAGCTAGATTTGTGGGCAGGGTGATCTGTGTGGTCTCACGGGGCCCCGTGCTGTGAAATTCACAGCATTGCCATGTTGAAATTTTTTACAAGAGCTGAACAAAAGGCTGCAGGTCTGCACTGGGCCCCGCAAACTCTACATCTGCAGTGAGGATACTGCGCTGTAAATGGGGTTGGGAGCCAGACAGACTTGGGCTGAAGTCCTGGAATTTTCTGGGATTGACCATGCCTTGGTTTCCTTATCTGCAGAACTGGGATAATAATGCGATGGTCCTCTCAGCTCTAACATGAGAGGTGCTAACCATAGAAGCTCAGCACCTAGGGAGGCCTGAGGAGTGGTGATAGACATTGACATAAGCTCCTTCCCATGTGCAGAAGCCATAATTAAGCTTTTTATGGTGACTTTACATGGGGAACATTAGCTAGCTGGGATGGGCAGACACTAGCGCAATCCGGGCGTTCCAGTTAGGATCACACCAAGCAAACAGCATGTTCCTAAGAGGGACAGGCTAAGGCTGGGGTCCTGTCCCTGAGTCGTGAACCATTACAATGTTATTCAATGACTATTAATCCTCACTGGTATAGTATACTCCCAATTTTATATGATTCCTGCATGCTTCTCGCCTCACTGGAGACCTCTCAAGAAAGTCAATAAGTTACACTGGCGTTATTATGAAGATGCCTATGATCTTGATCTAATTTATTTGAAAGCTTTAATTTTTCAACAATTATTTGAAATAAATGGCTTTCAACATCCCACAACACAGAGCCAGACAGACCTGTGGGTCACAAATACATGCTGGAGAATCGGGAATGTGAACCCTGAGGATCAGATTGACCAGCACCAGCGTGGAGCCCCCATGACTTTGCTATGGTTGGAGGAAGTGATGTCACTGACGAGGCATGGCCGTCAGCGTCTGAGGAACGAAGTACTTAGATGGCTAACCCTGTGATGGAAAGCGCGCAATCTTAAGACATCTGGTCAAACTTTTTAAAGTCTCCTTCATGGAAAAAAATATGTCAAATAAGAAACGTAAGTTTGTTCTTGGGCATTTTTTTTTTTTTTTTTTACTCTGATCCCAAAGGATTCCTCAGGGGATTATAATAGGAGACAGGGTGACTTTGGCTGCCTTTGCTTTGGTAAGATCTATGGGATCTTGGAGTCCAGATGGCAGCTTCTAAAAGAAGCGCTGGAGGTCTTGGCCATGCTCACTCTGTCACACTGCTCAGGTCCCTGAGCACATAGAGAAGGACATGGGGACACCCAGATATCTGGGCCTCTTGTGTTGTCTCAGGAGATGTGGGACAGGAGAACAAAGAGGGCTGTGACAGGAACACACCCCAAGCACAACCTTCTTCCTCCCTCCTCCCTCCAGAACACCTAGTGGCTAATGAGGCGTGGCTGCCCCTGAGCTCTCTCAGGCCAGAGGGCCTTTTGCAGGTAGTGACAGCTGATGCCAGATGGGGCCTCTCTACAGCAAACCACCACTGAAAAACTGCAGCTTTCTTCCAAGACCCTCTCAGTAGCCCTCTGGTGCCAACCAGATCAGGCTTTAGATGAGGGACAATGACGCTGTCAGCCAAACAAATCGAGAAGAAGTATGAGCCTTTCCTCCCCTATCTGTCAGTGCGATGCATGGGGTTTAGACAATAGAATGGCACACAGAGGACCTTTCAGGACATGGTGGTAATGGCTAATGACCAGCTAATTTATGAACACCTCAAAACAGAGCTGCAAAAAGCGTGTGCCAATACACAAAGATATAGCCTTTCAGAAATGGCAATTTGGCTTAGACAGTTTGAGTATCACTCTCCACCTCCAAGGATTACAGTAAGAAACCCGTAAGTCACCGTGTCAACTCCCAGGAGACCAGAGACATGGCGTTCCAACAACAGGGCAACAGCAACAGGGTTAAGCATAAGCCAAAGAACACACGAATCCAGTCAGGGAAAATCTGAGACATCACAAGGGGCATTTGTGTTCCACGCTGTACTTAACATAAAGTCCCCAAACTTAGCAAACATTTTCTCCCACCACACTGCACTACAAGTTTCAAGTTCCTGGAAAAGAAATCCGAAGGATGCTTTGACTGTATTTCTGAGTGTTGGCGAATCTGTGATCGTTAACTCCTGTTGTTGAATTTCTCCCTCATTTTCACTGGTGGATCCAATTCTGAAACTCGTTTGATGCCTTTGCTGGTGTTTCTGGGTTTTGGCTATTTTCTGATTTTGTTCTTACCTGTTGTCGAATTTCTTCCTCCATTTTCACTGGCGAGCCCAATTCTGCAACCTGTTTGACGCCTTCACTGGCATATCCTCCATACTCCCACAGCACGTAATTCTTGGAGTGGGATCCACCAATGATTGCAGACCAGTGATTGGCCCGACCTGGGAAAGTCAGTCAAGAGGCAGATATCAGTGGCACTGAGACTGAAACACAAGCTACTTACATAATGGAGAGGAGGGCTAACCGGACAATGATTCAACCAGGAGCAAGAAGCAACTCCATCTTACACCCTTCATTATTCAGTGATAAGGCAGAGTTCCTTATTAACAATAATTCCAGGGAAGGTGCAGCCTTGTCAACAGTAGATGCCTGAACAAGACAGAGGTAGCCTGTGCATGCCTTCTGTCTGGGAGGGTCTTGGAGAAGGGGATAATTGAGAGAATTTTAAAGGCTGATCAGATGTAAGGTAAAACTGGGAAGAAACACCATTTCTGTCAGATCCAGAAACGTTAAATAATACTGTGTGTTTGGTGAGTTGTCAGTAATTCAGCATTGCTGTGTCACAAATTGTCAAGGGGAGAGTTAGGAGATGCTGCCAGGGAGGTAGCAAAGAGCCTGCTCATGAGTGGCCTTGCTCTAAATGCTTCAGGAGTTTGGATGTCATTTGAAAGGATCTGAAAACCACCGAAGGGTTCTGAGCAGAGGAGTGACATGATTGCATTTGAATTTTAGATAAATCATCCAGGCAGCAGTGTGAAGAATGCATTAGAGGGAGCAAAATTAGAGTGGAGAGCTGGGAGATAAGCAAAGGGTAAAAACTAAGGGGTGTGTGTAGTGGGGGCAGGCTTAAGCAATTCTCAGCACCAAACATGGCTCTCTTCTGCTGACTTTTATGTGGCAATCCAGTGTGAGGGACAGGCAGTCTAGCCATGCTTTAAGGGTGGTATAACCAGCTTGGATACGTGAAGTGACCAGTCCATAGTGGTTTGGTGATGATATATGGGATGGTGGCAGTAGTGGATGTTAAGAGAGAATTAGTCTGCAACATGAGAGCTTGGAGAAACAGTGTAAGACCCAGGCATGACCAAGGTAGAACGTGACTTGAGGATTTTGTCAAAGTCAACACCAGCACCATACTGAACTTGCTTCTACATGCAATGAGTATAGATGTATCCATGTTTCTTATTGACAGAGTCACATACAGTTTGTCATAGGATTTACTCAATTTTAAGCCATTCTTTAGTTTTACAAAGTCTCAAGTTAAAGAACATTTTTGGGCACAGCAAAGGGGAAAATTTGACTTGGGTAAACCTATCTGACAGTTTTGATTTATCAACCTGTGACCCAGTGTGCATAGAATACTTCACTCCATGTCACCATCTACAGAAAGGGTTCCAGATAGGGATTGGTCCTGTTTATACAGCTGCCGCTGCTATCCCTGGGCCTTCTGCCCCAGGGGTACAGCAAGAATATGGGTATAGAGGCAGGCTGAACTCTCCTGGGCTACCAAGGACAGTGCATCCCAACCAGGCAGATGACGTTACTATGTGTGTCTGCCCAATTGCTTTCTCATTATTTTCCACACATCAGGGAAATGCAAACTTCACATTTATGTCTCATACTCCTAAAGATAGATAGAGGTGCTGCCAGCTGTTTCTCTAGCTCATTTCCTGGGTGGTAAGATGTCTTAGCTGTCAACCCGAGCTGAGAACATACTTGTGTAGAGGCAAGGACTAGTAGCTTGTTTTGACTTTTGGTTCATGATGTGAACACAAGGTGACTAGTTGTAGCACTCCCTGTGCTCCTGTGCTGTTCCACGGAAATACCTCCTTGTTCCGGGCTGTCCTACAGCAATTCTGAACTTCAGTGACTCAGTATATGCTGTTCCCATAGTACTTTCCTCTTGCTTGGGTTGGCCAACTTTCAGTCCTCCTTTATGATTCACTCAGAAGCCTCATGAGACCACCCTGGACTAAGTTTGTGTCTCCTGTCTCCCTACTGCATGGATCACAAGACCTATCACTGTCACAATCTGTTGTCTCCCTAGACTGTGGGGTGTCTGTCTTCAGTACTCTACCTGATGCATTGTGAGCACTCAGTACTTGTTTCCAGAAGCACTTCCAGGCAACCAGTTGCAGAGGGGTCAGTACATGTGCTTGAAGCATCGGGGAGGAGACTTGCACAGATTTGACTCAATAAGATTAAATTTAAGTCTCAGTTCAGCAGAGTTCCTGATGTTTGCTAAGTATATATGCTGTTAAAAAGTAAAAGGTGGTAGAGCCTGTGCCTAGCATATGTGAGATCCTGGGTTCTACCCCCAGTACTTCAAAACCAAACCAAACAAAAACAAATGAAATGCAACATGATAAAAGAAAGGAGCTGTTCTTAGAGCAGCAGACAGGGATTCAAGTCCTAGGATTGCCACTTATTAACTGTATAAATTTGGTCAAATTCAATTACTTTTTTTCTCTGAATTTCAGCTCTCTCTTTTGTAATTCAGGGATGATAATGCAAAGCTTATTGGCCTATTATGAGAGTGAAATTAAATTATTTTTAAAATGAGATAATATATGTGAAATCACTACTGGCACAAAATAGGCACTCAATAACTACGGCTTCTTTTCTTTTTCATGATTGTTAGGGAAGCTTTCAGAAATGAGAGAAACATGAAACTTGACCTTAATTCAGTATAAGAGATAAGAACATGTACAGTACAGACCACATTAAGAGAATGGAGAGAAGCACAAGCACAGGAGGATACAAGGGAAAGCCAAATGGGAATTTCTGGATTATGCGTTCAAGTTCCATGAGCTACATGCCAAGCACAGTAGCAGGCCCTAGACAGTGGCAGGAACAGGACACGGCACCTGCCCTGAAGGGACTCACAGTCTGGGGTGGTGGAAACAGATGGATAAGCAGATTAATTAAAATCCAACACTTCAGGGATGTAATAGAACAAGAATACAGAAGGTGGGGATGAAATAACTAACTCTGAATTCTCTAAATCCAAGGAATCAAAGTCCAAGGCATGGGTACAAAGAAGTAGGTATACCAGTTGGAGCTGTCTTTAAGGTTCTTACTCGAATAAAATTTCATGGCTCCAGTTAAGCCTTTTTAGCCAATACAATTGTTAGTTTCCTGCAGTGACTTTCCACATAACACATTAATTCAAATTTCAACACATTTAATGGTATCAGGCAAAAAACCAGATGTGTGCAAAGCACTTGATGAGGGGGAGCCATAAGATTACATCTTCCCTAGAGGGGACAAAATAGGGAAAATGGGAAAATAACTGTAACACTGGACTAGGTACTAAAGACAGGTGAGTAGCAGTCCCTCAGGGGCAAAATGGTACCAGGGGTGGAGGCAGGGTAACTTAAGGCCGAAAGACTTGGCTCCAGGCCTCCATTTGTGACCATGAATCAGTCCTGCAACCTGCAACCAGGGCTTCAGCTTCCTGTCTCCGAACACAGTGCTGGGGTTTTGAATCCAGGCGATGCAAAACACGGTCCCAGCTAC
This sequence comes from Dasyprocta punctata, assembly GCA_004363535.1. Taxonomy (NCBI): domain Eukaryota; kingdom Metazoa; phylum Chordata; class Mammalia; order Rodentia; family Dasyproctidae; genus Dasyprocta; species Dasyprocta punctata. The sequence continues at coordinate 8,854 of RJWM01014851.1, read as the reverse complement.
ATGCCCAGGACCACATTCTTTTTAAAAACAGGAATAACAGTTACAAGATGGGACTACCTACTAGAGTTGTGCAAATTAATTGTACTGATTTTGCAAAGAACTGTGAAAACCAAAAAGAACAGTGCAAAACAAAGATCTCAGTGTTATTTCAGTTATAAAGCGCTACAGGAATCCCACGAGACAAATCCAGAAGATGGAGGAGCAAGGACACTTTCCCATGGGAAGCAAGGTTCCCCAAGACTGAGAGAGACAGAAGGGAGGGCAGCAGGCAAGGTGGGGAGACTGGCAGGAAAAGGGATTTCTTTAATAACATAGGTAAGAGGATCAAGCACCTCCTTGGATGATTTTTCCTGTATGTGATCCTCACTACAACCTTATCTTCATGTTCTGGATGAGGAAACAAAGACCAGAGAGTTTAAAGAACCTACCCAAGCTCAAAGAACTGGGGAGGAACACAGCTATCTCTCTCAGACATAAGGTACAATGTGGTGGACAGTTGCTGACTCCTGTACCTCACAGATGTGACTAAATTCCCATATCTTCCCTCGCCCGCTTCTGGGATCTTGGTTTAACCCACTTAACCTCCCTAAATTCAAGTTACCTCATGCAAAAATAAGAATTACAATAGCATCTGTGTCAAAAGAGCTTTCTTTTTGAATGTTTAAGAATAAAGTTCAAATCCTTGGCACAGTGCCTGGCACATGGCAAAGGCTCAGTACATGGTTAATCCTTCTGGTCCCTTTCTAATTCTGCCCCCAAACACAGATAGGCTATACCCAGAGGCAAGGAGAGGGTCTGAAGGAGCAGAGACCAAACAGGAGGCCCCTCAACATTCAGTGCCTCAATTGCATAGGCTCTGACTAAGGGTAGCTAGCAGCAGAGGAAGTGAGAACAAAGCATCAGGAATATGGGCCAGTGAAATGGAAGATGGGGCAGATCTTGGGAGGTAATTTGGTGAAGTAGTTCAAACTCCTGCTTCTGGGATCAGACCAGGTATTCTAGCCTCAGTCTGAAACATCGTAGGCTGAACGAGTCATTCAATCTCAGCCTCAGTTTATGTATCTGTAAGGTTGGTAGAGTGGTATGACCAGAATCCTAGTGGCGTTTTGAGGCTGAAGTCTGTGAAATAATGACCAGTGGCTGGCACATAAAATGGATCAATAAAATTAGGTAATAAAACTCAATCTGAATAGGGCAAGACACATGCAGACCTAGAAGGCATGCTAACTCGTAAGTGTCTGATTGTGCGACCTGGTTGCAGTTTGATTTAGAACTAGTGGGCAGAGATGACAGGAATGTCAGGTGAAAGGACCTGAATCTGGAGAAAATGGCAGGGAGTCATCTAAATGGACTCAGTCATCTGGGTCCTGCAGAATGAGGTGGGTAAGCAGACCCCACCGAGCCAGGAGGAAGGAAGTTTGTCACCGGGTCCCACTATTCTATTGGAAATAACAGAAGAGAGAGAAAGAAGACCCAGGTAACAGGAGGCCTGGGAGAGAGGATGGCCTTCATGAAAGATTAATCAGAGAGGCACCCTCTGGGGTCCTTAATGAAATACTGGGGCCTCAATAGAAGGCAGAAGCAGAGGAGCAAAGACTGTTGCCAACTCCTTCATACTCTGGTTTCACATGCCCCTCACTAGCTCCTACACATATCTGGGTCTAGACTTTTGTGCCCAGTATCTTGGATGGGGCTCACAAGGGACAAAGGCAGGTGGAAAACTGGGAGAAAGAAATGAGCAGACATGTGAATTTCAGATACTGATAGCCAACTAGGTCCATTCATTTAAAAAGTCATTCTAGGGGAGATACCTTAAATATATGTAGCACAACATGCTTTTTGACATCTTTTCTGTTGTCATCACTAGTGACAAATTACCAGTGTTCACAAGGATCTCTAAAAGGCCAGCGTTCATCAGAGAAGAGCCATGTCAACATTTTGTCTGGTGTTGTAGAAGGCATCCGTGCTTGGAAGTGGTTTCCCTGAGTTGTCCCAGGCATGGCAAATATGATGGTTATTCCGATGTGTCAACTTGAATGGGCTATGCTAGGAAGGCTGGGTATTTGGTCAAACATTATTCTGGGCATGTCTCTGATGATGTTCTGGATGAGACTAACATCTGAAGTGGTAGAGTAAAATGGACTATTGTCTTGAGGTGGGTGGACCCCAACTAGTCAGTTAAAAATCTTAATAGAAGGGCTAGGGATCTAGCTCAGCAGCAAAGCACCTGCCTGGCAAGCACAAGGTTGTGAGTTCAATCCCTAGTACCAAAACAAACAAACAAACAAAAAAACAAAACAAAACAAAAAAAACAATAGAACACAAAGACTGTCTCTTCCTTGAGTAAGCGGAAGTTCCTGCTGCCTAACTGCCTTCAAGCTGGGATACTATTCTCCCCACACTGCCTTTGGACTCAAACTGAAACACTGGTTACTCCTGAGTTGTCAGCCTACTGGCCTTCAGACTGGAACTATGTGGTCCACCTTCTTGGTTCTTAGGCCTTCATATTTAGACTGGAAGTGTACCATTGGCTTTCCTTGGTCTCCAGCTTGGGAAGTGCGTATTTGGGACTTCCTCAGCCTCCATTAGTGGGTGAGCCAATTCCTTATAATGAATCTCTTCGTATACATGCATACACAAGCTATGGGTTCTATTTGTTTTGGAGAACCTTAATATAACAGGTGTTCCGTCCTCTGCCAGTCCTAGTCCTAAAAGCATTTCCCATCCATTTCCTTAATAATGATTCTTGGTGTATCACGAGAAAATGTCCCTTAGTAGACTGGATTGCTGCAACTTTCTGTAATCCCCCCTCCAACTCATTCATAATACTCTCAGTAAATCCTTGTTTGGGGCTTTAATTGGGCCTTCATGGAATTTGCTGTACAGCCTACACCAAATACTGTTCCTCCAACTTCTAGGTTTATTCTACCATCCCGTTTTATATCTTACTAGAGGACCTTGTCACCTAAATTTTCTGAAAAGAACAAGGTTAACCCATTCACAGACTCACCCATGTGCCATATGGCCAGTGGCCAACAGAACGATGTTGTAGACTTGTCAATTCTATTCATAAATGCTATCTTGGTTCTCGCTTTCCTGTTGGCCTTAGGTATAGGCTCTTGGTCTGCCTGAATCCTGTTGCTTTGGGTTTGGCTATAGAACTTGGCTTCTGTGTGTTTGCCCACAGGCTTCCCAGGACATAGCTTGTGCTTGCCGCCTGGTTTCTCACACTTGTGACTGCTTCAAGAGCTCACTCTGACCAAGCTATTGTGGTTCTCAGGATCCTGTTCCAGCATGGTAAAACCCCTGTAGGAGGAAGTCTGACAATTAAGCCAGAAATTCCCCAGTTTGCTATCTTTCTGATTTCCTCATCCAGGTATCATTATTTTTCTCCCCTAAGGTTTCAAGAGAAGGGTCACCTTTCTATTCTTGGGAAAACCTTGTACTTTCAGAAACTAATTACATTTTTTTTCCATATCCTGAGGGCTTCAAGTTTAAGATACTATTTTACCCTATTAATTCCTTCAGTGAACGTTTACTGTGCTTATACTATGTGCTAAGCCAAGGATCATTAAGCTACACCTGCCTGTTTTTGCATTTTATGTAATATTTATGTTTTGTTTATGGGTGCTTCCATGCTGCAATGTCAAAGTCAAGTAGTTACAGTAGAGGATGTTTCCCTTGCAAACCCTCAAATGCTTACTATCTGGCCCTTTAAAAAGTTTGCCAAAAGCTGTGCCAGGCCATGGCAACTGTGACATGAGCTAGCCTTGCTCTCTGTTTTTGAGATGGTCTCTGGAGGGTGAAGTGAAAGGTATGAAAAACAGATCCTAACAGGCAATTACTATACAGTTGTGTGTGTGTGATACTGCTTTGACAAATGCAATCACAGAATTTTAAAGCACAAAGAACGGGGACCAGAGAAGGCTTCCTGTAGGAGATGGTAGCAAAGATAAAATTTGAAGAATAAGTTAGAGCAGCAACATAGATAGGGAGTTCCGCAATGGTTATTTAAGCATTTATTTTGCAAAAGGAAAAGTAGGTACAAAAGCAGAGGCATAAAAAAACCAAGAGTCATAATAGTGTGTGTGTGTGCATGTGTGTGCATGTGCATGCGTGTGGTGTGTGTTTGTAAAGGATAAATGATCTGCCATGAGGCCAGAAGTCCATGCAGATCAAGAAGAGATACGAATGTCTTAAACAGAAATCTTTTTATTCTGCCTTGAAGACAATGTGAAGTAGGGAAAAGATTAAGACAATTTTATCTACAATCTCCAAATCTATGTATGCACACTCAACTTCTGCTTCTGACTCTGAAGGAATAAACAACACTGGACTAGCTGTCTGAGCATGAGTACTATAAAACCGGAGCACAGAGAGCAAGGGGCTATGATCCCCAACAGAAAGGGAAACACAAGAGAGGACTACGTGTTTGCGCTGGATTTCCTTAGGGGACACTTTCTGGTTTGTAGTACAGGAAGGTAGAGCAGAGTATGGTAAACTGGCCTGGATTGAGGAGGCAAAGACAGTAATTCGGGGCTGCCAAGACAGACAGGATTTTTGAGTGAGAATACCAGAAAAAGGGGAGCTGCATGTAGAAGGATCTTCAGAAATATGCATAGGAATCCTCTCAAGTCTTTGATCAAAAATGAAGCTGCACTATAAAGAACACTAAACTAGACATCTTCACTCTTAAATGGATGAGTATTGAAAATACACTTCTCAGTGAATTAAATAAGTCACACATATGTAACCATAGCATTGTTGCACTTGTGTGATGAACTGAAAAAAAAAAAAAAAATATATATATATATATATATAATTAGTTAAGACAGTTAAAGAAAAAGAATTTTGAGTGAAAAGTAGTTTCCACAGGGTCACCATCAGATTTCATTTTTAATGCGAAATGTTTATTTGAAAATAATGGAGCAGACATAACAAAAAAGATAGTTATATAGCTGGTTTCTCTTGATTCATTGAGGCACAAATTTTGTGCTAATAATTTTTTGGATAATGTTTCATGTTTATATCTTTTATCCTAAACAATTTCTGTGAATATAATAATATACAATGTGCTGATTATTGTTACTCTCCTATTGGCTGATTGTGAAATTGCTTTGTTTTTTTTCTTATTTTCCTTTTGTTTAAAATTTAAAAAAAAAATGAAGCTGCACATGTGTAGGGTGAGACTCCACTAGAGCTGCCAGAGAATAGCTACTGGGGAGCTAAGAGCTGAATGGAGATCACAGGGGTCGCACAATGTCAGTGATATTAGACTTCTAACATTCATATTAGAGAGGCTTTGATGACTGCTTTGATGATGACTTTCCATTGTGAGCCTAGTAAAGTCACAGCTTAGAAGTAAAACTACATTAGCCCTAGAGTAAGGGCTTCTCCAGACTTCCCTAACACAGCTTAGAAAACCTTGAAAGTGAAATAAAGCAGAATCATGAGTAAATTAACCATCTGCTTAATCAGAACTCCAGACTCTTTAAAGGAAGATAAAAAGTCCAACCAGATGCTTGATAATGATGCCTTTACAATGCCCATCATACAGTTAATATTACTAGGCACACATAGAAGAAAATGTGACCCAAAATAGTAGAAAAGCAGCCAATGGAAAGAATTCCTGAGGTGATGGATGCGCTGGGATTAACACACAAGGTTTATAAAACAGCTATTATCAATATGCTTAAGGATTTAAAGAAAAGATGGACATAATAAATGAACAGATGGGGAATCTTGGCAGAGAAATAGAAACTATTTTGGAAAGCAAATGTAAATCCTAGAACTCAAAAATGTAACTGTATTTGGATAAAGCAAAAGAAAAGATCAGTAAACTGAAAGATAGGTTAGCAAAAACATTCAAAATGAAATACAGAGGGGGAAAAAGGGTAAAAAATAAACTGAACTAGGGTTTTAACTTATGGAATAAAGTAAGTGATTTAAACAGAGTCCTACTAGGAGCAGATGGTTTGGATTAAAAAAATATTTGAATAAGTAAAGTCTGAAATTCTCCCAGTTTAATAAAAAAATATTAACCAATAGGTCCAAGAAATCCACCAAACCTCAAACTGGATGAAAACAAAGAAAATACAACTTAAAAAAAAAAAAACAAAATTAAGAAAAAGGAACTGATACCTAAAGACACCATTATCTGATAGTAAGAGACAAAGAGAAAATCTTAAAAGCAACCAGAAAAAAGCACTACATTTAGAAGAACCAGGGAAAGCATGACTGCTTGACTCAAAAACCAACCAAACCAGAAGACAATAATACAATACCTCTAACGTTTTAAAAGAAATAAGATCTGTCAACCTAGGATTCTATTATCGTGCAACAATATTATTCAAGAATAAGGACAAAATAAAACTTTTCGTTTGATAAATGAAAGCTGAGTGAATTTATTACTAGCACATCTGCAGTATATGAAATATTAAAGGAAGTTCTCTTCCAGGCCGAAGGGAAATGAAAACAGATGGCAACTCATATCTACATGAAGAAATGAAGAGTGCTGGAAATGGTAAATATATGGGCACAGTGCACCTTTTGTTTCTTTTCCACTAAAGAATTTCTCCTTTTAAGCAATGAGGTTCAAGTTTTCTCATTTTGGGTGAAAAACACTTCCATCAATAGTTCGTATTTTACAAAAGCTTGTCTTTTGTCTTCTTGCCCCTCCAGCCTTTTCCGGAAAGTCAGCCTGAGCTCCCTGCTTTGTTACTTCCTCCCCTTGAATTCTTCACCTTGCAGGGTGAACCTCTGCCCCAACCTGAGCTCATTTCCTCTGTCAAGTTTTTAACACTTTGATTTTCACTCCCCTCTATTCCCACAGCTAAACAGTTGCTAGGGACAATAATCAGAGGAAAGTTACTATGCTTCTTTATTTCTCACTTTAAAATAAAAGCATACTTTGAATTTGGTAATAGTCACTCTTTGTTCACGTATAGTCTAGCAAGTTTTGACAAATTTGCCATTGGGGAGCAACTACCATAATCAAGACACAGAATATTTCTATTACTCCCCCAAATTCCTACGTGACCTTGTGTAACCAACCCCTTTCCACCACCTTGGCAACCTGTTTAGAGCCTATTTTTCATCCTCATAGTTTTGGCTTTTCTATAATATTATATAAATGAGCTCAAACAGTATATAGCATTTTAAGCCTGATTTCTTTAACTCAGCACAGTGCATTTGAGATTCATCCATGTTGCACATACAAGCTCATCTTTTTAAATTTTTCTTCCAAATGTTTTGAAAGAAACAGGAGAACTGTGGCTAGAGGCCATTATCACACTTCTGTTTCCCCCACATACTAACTGTGTAATCTTGAACAAGCTGCTTAAATTCCAAGATTTAGTTTTCTTGCCTGAGAAATAGGAATAATAATGGTGCCCGTCTTCTTAGATTGTTACAGGGCAACGGTGATAAACTTACAGCAGGCATGCCTGCCTGCCACAGTGGGCTGCTTGTTATCATTTAAAGCTCTAGAAGCTTCACCATCGCTATGAAAGGGTTACATAAGGAAATTCATATAGAAACCTGTGTCACTGTTCCTGGTATATAAAAAAAAAATCAACAAATGATTGTTTTTTTTTAAGACAAAAAAGAAAAAAATGACACAGAATTTCAAAACAAGATGTTAGGAAATTAACAATAGTTATTATATTGCATATTGTTGTCTTCAAAATAGTTCCTCAGATTACCAGATATAGACATGCAAAATTGATCAAACAATATAAGCACTAACTGTTCTGTTCAGTGAACTAATAGAAAGAGTTGTACAATTATCTTACCTATCATATATATGTATATTTTTTCCCCTTTCCTTCTTTTTCCCTTTTCCACATCCCAGTTCTTTCCTTTTGAGCAGTTTCTTTCGCTTGTACAGTATCTATTGTACTTTTTGGATCTTACACTAGGGAGACAATACATGCAAGTCTGATTTATTTCACTTATGAGTATGGTCTCTAGTTGCACCCAACGAATGGTTATTTTTTAAATTACTATTTTACTTCTCCAGGGAGTGCAGGGAATAGGAGAAAACTAGGAATACAAGACCTATGTGTTTAGGTAGGGGAAGGTTTTAGAAGATTTCCAAGTGGTCAGCTTACTTGGGGTTCAGACAACAGTCAGCATGAAGGGGTACAGAAGCCCACTAAGTGGGTAGGAGGAGGGCAGTGGGATGAGTCAGGCATAAAGACAGACAGAAGAGCCCCTGGGATAAGCTGGGGGGGGGTCATGATTCAGGGTCTGGCTCTAGGGTCAGGGTGGGAACTAATAAGAAGCTGAAAAGGAATCAAAGGGGAAAACAGCAGCCCTGTCTGGAGACCTGGGGTCACATGAACACACACATAGGACAATGCAGGAGATGGGAGATGGCTTCCAAGGAATCTAGGTCAGAGAAGGGTTGGAGGCTCTGTAAAAGAGCTGCCTGCCTTGCCTTGGGAAATGGGAAATAATAATTAACACTAGACTTTACTATATGCTTTATGCATTCCTTGAAACAAGCCCATTTCAAGGACTAGGAAATGAAAGTACAGAAAGATAAAATGGTTGGCCCAGGGCCACCCAGCTAGGGAGTAGCAGAGCCAAAATCTGGACTCAGGTTTACTCACCATAGAGCAGGAGTCTGAGCTTAGTGAAGATAGAAATGACTAACGCAGTATAGCCACTGGCAATAATGAGCACTGAGCACTTTAAATACAGCTAGTGTGGCTAAGGGCCTGAACTTCATCTTACTGAATTCGAATCTATTTTAGGTTTAGATAGCCATGCATATCTAGTGGTTATGATACTGACCAGCATAGCTCTAGAGTCTGGGACAGGTCTCTGTGTGGTGAGTACAAAGACCAGC
>RJWM01014850.1:0-49347 GCA_004363535.1 Dasyprocta punctata | reverse complement strand
CCTCGAAGATCAGACAGAAGAGAATCCCCCGTGTCTGCAACATTGCCTACTGTTATCATACAAAGAGACATTCAGGGTGCCGTTCAGAGGCCTGCAAAATCTATGAAAAAACACTAGTGTCTAGTTGCTTTATGTACCTTAGTTGCCATCAATTTAGCCAGACCTCAGAGCCAGCAGCTTGCTTACGGGGGGGGGGGGGCGCGGAATATGTCCTTGATTCTGAGCCCTCCCGCCGGTGCCTCACGGTCCCAGCAAGTTGTGGTCCGGTTGGACCTGTTCTGGTTCTCCTCCGGGGCGGCGGAGCCCCCATCCCCGGAAGGCGGATCAGATCTCCCTTGATGCAAGCTGGCGCCGCGTGGCGGCGGCGCGTTGCGGTCCGGTTGGACCGGTTATATTTTATTTTAAAGATAGTAAAATCCAACAAAACATAACAGAACAAAGTCAATCAAAACAAAGCAGTAGAACTGGTACAGAACTTCAAAGCAGGATACTAGGAAAACAATAGTTACCTTAGTATATCTTGTTATCATAACAATAGTTGACTATTCCATCAGGTATAGTAAAATTAAACCAAAAAAGAGAATAAAAAAGAATAAAACCAATCAAAACAGAATATTGAATAAAGCAAAACAATTAATCAGAATAAAACAAAACAGTGAGAGCAATATTGAACCTCAAAGATAAGATAGAAGAGAATCCCCCATATTTGCTACACTGCATGTCATCCTCCCAAGAGATGCTCAGACTGCTGGCCCCAGGCCTGCAAAATCAACCAAACAATACAAGCATTTAGTTGCTTTATGTACCTTACTTGCTATCAACCTAGCCGGTCCTCCAAACTAGCAGGTTGCTTACAGGGTGGGGTGGGGGAGGGTGGAGGTTATTGATTCTCAGCCTGCGCACTGGTAGGCTCATGGGAGGCACAGATCTTTCTCTTCATGGAGTCCTTTCCACTCACACCACTCACCAGGAGGGCAGGCTAGTTGTCTTTTGGTTGGATCTTCTCTGACCCAACATGGCAGGTTCTCGGGAGGCCCATATCTTTCTCTTCCTAGAGTCCGCACCACTTGTGCCACTCACCAGGAAGGCAGGCTAGTTGTCTTCTCTATTTTGCACATTCTTTATTTCTTCTCTTTTTGTTTATTTGTGGTTGGTGGTTTCCTATTTCAATAAGGTTTTTTGTCTTATGTGTGTGTGTTCTACTAAGGGGTGTTATACTTTGTCATATTTTGTGATAGTATCTACTGCTCTTTTCCTTTTAGTGAAGGGGTGTCTAGTAAAGACACGTGTAAAAGTGATTTATTATAGTTAAGTATTAACTTTGTCATTGCTGGCTTGCTTGAGTTATTTATTCATTCAAATATATCTTACACAAAATGTCAATAGTTGTAACTTGCTTTTGTTTCTTACTTGGAAAGCTGCCTACCTTGATGTGGTGGATTGTGAACTGTTGGTCAACTTGCAATACCAGCTGAACTGAATCTGCATGATACTGAGTGTGGATGGCCCACTGGAGGATTGCTGCCAAGATATAAAGGAGAACTGGAGAGGAAGTAGTGTTGTTGGTTCTCCATGTTGTTGTTGATTCTCCTGTTGCTGTTGGCTCTACTGGGGGAGGTTGTCGAGCTTCTTTCCAGATATGAACTTGGCTGTTCTCATAGTCAGAGGAGTTTGAGACCTGGTTGTCAGTGAGAACGGCTGCAATTTACCTTGGGGGAGCTCTGGTCTTGTCTTTACCACTTCCTGGCTCTGAAGGGGAAGATGGTGTACTGTTCAATCTCCAGGAGAAGCTTGTTACACTGGCTTCCTTATATGAACTTGGTTGTACCCATTGTTGGAGGAGCTTGGGACTTTGTTGTCACTGAGGATGCCTGTGATACTTTTTGGGGCAGCCCTGGTCCTTACTTTGAGCATCACTTTCATGTTCCAATGAAGAACACTCAACCTACTGGCACAGATCCTTCATCCCACTGGTACAGACTTTCTGGCTTCCACCACTGACTTTTGGGCCTTCCCAGCACAGATCCATGAAATAGACTTGCATGAGTCATTGTTGTAGGCCCTAGGTCTTCAGCTGGACTTATGCAGGATATTGCTGTGGGATCCAAGCCCTAGCTGAATTCCTTGGGTTTAGTATATGGACAGATTTCCTGTACTTCTTATATTTAACTCTTTGGGTGACTATTATAAAATAGTTCTGTAAATTATGTGTCCTGTATTGTAATCATTTTCCTTGCAAACCCCTGACCACGCCACATGGTATGAATGTTTCAGGTAAATCTTTCACATTTATGCAAAATTCTAAGTTGAGATATGTGATCCATGTTATCCTTCTGCTTGATTAACCTCAGCACCTTCCATTCTTTTTAGTTCATCGCACACAAACCTGGCCCATATCCAAAAGTAATACAAGAAAGGAATTGTCCTGCTACAATGGTCTCTATTCAGTCACTTGCAACACAGCTCTCCATTTTGCTGCATTATCAGTTATGAAGTCCTATTTAATGATCATTGTCATCCTTCTTATCTTGGTTCAAAAAACTCCAGGTAACTCAGACTTCTCTCAAAGGTTCTGGGATCTTTTGTGTAGTATAGGTACCTCAGTGATTTCTGAGATGACTCTTACCTGCGTATATTGGGCACTACTTAAAAGTCTTTTTGAGTCTCAGGCTGAAAATATTATCCCTAAAGTCCATCACATAAGGATCTCCTCTGGTTCTTCTCTGACAGAGGAAATTTAAGAGGTTGCTCTTGTTCCAGGCATAGTGGAGAGTCAAAGCATGAAGCATTTTAGGTAGTGCTGCCTCTGGGAATGGAGCTTGACTCATGTGTTAGATTTGAGAGACTGAGTACAAGTGGGGAACTGTAGGAGAAATGAAGGGCTGTTTGATTTTGGATAGTGAGTTGTAGTGTGCAGTTTTAAAACCTTAGAGACAGAATAATAATGGGAAAATGAGTGGAGATGAGCATGGGATGAATGATTATAGAATTTAGCTTGACTGATGTTTTAGTGTATTCCAGAGAGGGAGCAGTATCTTTTGCTGAATGAAGCTAGGGTTAGAGTTGGGTAAAGGAAGTTGTGAGAAAGTTCTGTGGTTGGATTATGTTTTGGATTGATGCTGTGAAATGGGACTGAATGTCTTTTTTAGTGTTATGTTTGTGTTATGTTTTATAATTGAGATTTGAGAAGTTATCATAAGATGTGGGGCTTGAGTTGAAGTTAGATGTTCTATTCAAGTGAGTGACTTATTCAGGTAGGACATTTGTAATATTCGTTTAAGGAGGTATTGGTTTGGTCAAGGTTTGGCATTGATTAAGTTTGGTAAGACAGCTTAATTCACCATAGCAGGTCTGTGGCTACAGGAATGGGGAGAATATTAACCGTATATCAGGTGCATGATTTGAAATATTTTCTCCTTTTCTGAGGTTGTTTTCTCATTTTGTTAATGAGCTCCTTTTTTGTGTGGAAGCTTTTGAGACTGATGCAGTCCCACTTGTTTATTTTTGGTTTTGTTGCCTGTGATTTGAAGTCATATCCAAGAAATCACTAAGGCCAGTGTTGAGAAGATTTTCCTTGTATTTTCTTCTAAGAGTTTGATGGTTTCAGATCTTAGCCTTAAGTTTATAATCTATTTGGAGTTGATTTTTGCATGTGGTGTAAGGTAAGGGTCAATCTCATTATTTTGCATGATATCCTCCAATTTTCCCAACACCACTTCATTGAGATTGTGCTCTCATGAGTTAGATTCAAGATGTTCTGTATAGTTCTTATTTAACAACACTTTTTTTGGGTTTGTTTGGTTATTTTTGAGATAGGATCTCACTATGTAGTTCAGGCTGGCCTCGAATTCATGGTGATCTCAGCCTCCTGAGTGCACGTACCACCACATTCAGCATGCTACTTAACGACATTGTACTGTACATTTTTTAAATTGATGAAGATAAATCTTAACATAATATTTTTAAACAAAAAAATAACTAAATAAGAATGGGGAGGAAATATTTGAAGGTAAAGGATAGGTTTATAGCATACATTCTGATGATGGCTTCATGGTTGGGTACTTACTTCCAAACTCCTCAAAATATAGAAATCAAATATATGCTGTATTTGTATATCAATCAATAAAGTGGCTTTAAAAGAAATGAGAATAAACACGAGTTGAAAAATACCTAGGACTATTTTCAAATTCTAAGGAAGTTTCTTGGTGTGACTTTTCAAGAGCAATGAAGAACAATAGAACTGTAGGCAGTGAAGATAAATGAAATCAAGAATCTGGAATATTGTCAAGTGTCTCCTATCAAAACTTGGGATGCACAGAGAGATAAAGAGCAGTGTCAAGACAGCTCTATGTAAAACCAGAGTTGTTCTTTCTTGAGAGGCCAAGTTCAGAATCACTGTGTCTAAAGTTCTTTTCATCCACCCCTTTGACTTCCGTCAACATTTTCTCATTCACCTGTTCCTTCCTTTTCCATCTACCTTCTTCTTCATATTTCCCTACCCACTTACTTCTCACCTTCTTTCATTCTCTTTTTGAAAGACATTTATAATGCGTATAAAGTTCAGTTGCCACATTGAGAAAGTAGGAGAAACCACAAGTGGGTTTGGAAAAAAAACAGACATATAAAAATAAAGACATCACTTCATGCTTCAACAATTGTACATAATGTTGCTTCCTTAACTGTTTGATATTTCACCTGGTAGAATTTATGGAAAGGAACTATTCCAGATAATTTTTTCCACTGGGACAATCAAAGTCATTGTTTTCTTTTTATCACCCCAAAATATGCATATGAAATCAAACTGTTCAAATGTCAAGAGTCTGTCTTAACTTCATGTATCCTTGCTGTTGAATTGAGGGCTTTGGATAAGGTAAATTTTGATAAATGTTCATTGACTGAATGAATATATAAATGGCTACAGCTAATACATGTATATGGGAAAGAAGAACCTCAGATGCTGAATGGGAGAGGTGCACAGGTGGCAAAGAAACAATGTCACATTGGTCTGTGATCCAGATGGAGTTGTTGGAAAGGGCCCAGAGCCTATCTTTTGGGGTCTTTTTTTTTGATGTTTTAATTTGTTCTTACAAGGGTTCTCCTGTGCAATGTCTATATTTGAATGTGAGAAGGTTCTGAAGGGCTGTGGCTTTCATGTCAAGCTAGAGCCCATGAGTAAATACTGAATAATTCTTACAAAGCAATCTTGCTCTGACATTTCTTCTAAGAGTCCTAGTGTGAATACACTTAATAATTCCCCAGGTGATTACAAAGTTTGACATCTTTTTTGCCTCCTTCACAGCTGAGATCTCATGATATGCTGCAAATTCTCCCTTTCACCTCCTTTCATCACACAGGGAGGCCAGGTTCAGAGAGCTGGAACACAACATTGCATAAAGGAGCAGAGACAATGCTGGGATTCAAAGTTAGGCCTCCTATGATTTCAGTTCACAGATGGAAGGATCATCAAAGTGACCTTATGATGTGGGTGTTAAAACTTGTAGTAGTGCAAAGCAATGTAGGATTGGAAAAGCTTTAAGAGTGAGAAGCCATGTATATGTCTATGACAAAGCCTTTATTTTTAAAATTACTCATTTTTTGAGTTACTGTAGGTGACTCCTGGGGCTGCCATGTGAAGAGAGTAAGGAGAAGGCAGCTTACCCATTTCTCATTCCTGGTCTCTATGCTCCTACCTATCCTTCTGGTGACTACAGAGAAGCCAGCTTGTGTGCCTTAACTTCTAGCCAGTGTATTTGGGAAAAAGGAAAAGACCTTCAGGTCCAGAGTAACATAGTGTCACTTGGGGAAGGCTCTGTGGGTGTCCTTAGAGAGAGAGAGACAGAGACAGAGACATAGAGAGAGATAGGGACAGACAGAGAAAGACAGAGAGACAGAGACAGAGACAGTGAGAGCATTATGAACTCATGAGAGGTGAGGTGAGACACACAGTGGTACCATGATGCTGGAGAATAAACAGTGCCAGGGCCTTTCCTTGAACTGACCAGCAGGCTGACTGATGTAGCAATCCCATGCTTTCTCTGGATTTCTAGGACACCAATAGGCAAGCATAATGGCTGTCTTTCACTGAAGCATTTTTCTTTTCTTCTGTATTTCCCTTCCTATTCTCCATCTTTACTTGAAGTTGGAAATTTTTACTTTTATTTGTAAAAAATGGACAAAATTTCCCTTTTAACATCATACCACAGCAATATATGTGCACCCATGTTTATAGCGGCACAACTTGTAATAGCTAAATCTTGGGAACAAATGCCATCAACTGAGGAACGGATAAAAAAGATGTGGTATTTTTATACAATGGAGTACTACTCAGCTATAAAGAAAGACAAACTTGAGGCTTTTATAGGTAAATCATATGTACTCATAAGCAAAATAAATCAGACTTTCAAGTGTAAACATTGTATTGTCTCCCTAGTGTAAGACACTGAAAGAGAAAATAAGATCCAAAATGTACAATAGATATTGTGAAAGGGGAAGAAGTTGCTCAAAAGGAAAGAACAACTGGGATAAGGGAAAGGAGAAAAGAAACAAGGGGAAACATATATATATATATATATATATATATATATATATATATATATGATAACTAAGATAATTGTACTACTAATTCTAATAGTTCATGGAAAGAAACAGTGCTCATATTATTTGGTCAATTTGGAATTCCTATAGCTGGCAATCTGAGCAACTATTTTGAAAATAACAATATGCAACATAATAGCCATTGTTAATTTCCTACCATCTTGTTTTGAAATCCTGTATCATTTCTGTTGTTGTTTTGTCTTTTTTAAAAGTTCTCTTTAAAATAAAAAAATTTCCTTTTAATTCCTATGCAGGAAATAATATCAGACTTTCTTTGATTAATGGTTATAATGAATTAGTTTTGTTTATCAACTGGAGACCTCATTGTGATTAGAACTGGGTGCAGCGAGGTCCTGGCACAGTGAGGGGTGAGAAGTGGGTGTGGGATGAGGGCATGAGTGGACAGTTGTAAGGTCCTTGATGTTAAGCTAAGGGTTTTGAACTTTGTTGAAAGCTGTAGAGGCACCATTTCTGCAGACATCATGCAGAATACTCCTTGTGAAATTCTGTCACAGAGAGGGAATGTGATACACAGAGGAAAGAGCATGGGCTGATGTCCTGTAGCCAAGACACTGAGTGTAAGCTTGGTCAGAGACAAGCCATGGATTTTGGACAAAACGGACTCTTTTTTTGAGCCTCAGAGGGAATGAAGATTGCAGGAGATTTTGATGAACATTTAATACAATGATATTTGTAGAATTTCTGGTACGTGGTGGGTGCTGGACCACATCATGGTGGATGGTAGTGATTGTTAATATTATTTTCTAATACCTCCTTTGCCTTTGAAAGAGCCAATAGATAGCTAATGCTCTTGATAGTATTTTTTAAATACTGACTAAATATCAAGAACCTTGTCGCTCGGTATTTTCAGGCAAAGAGCCTGCACATATCTGGAGGGCTGCTGTATAACTGTTAAGATGGGTTTTCACCATATGTGGAAGTATGTGGTAGAGATCTGAACAGAGAACACAACTGTATGGCTCAGATTATGTTTGAATGTGGATCTGTGAGTAAAATGAGTTGTGCCAACATGCTGCTCACATATACACATTTCCTGTCCCTGAGGCCCAGGTAAAGACCAGCATGAATGAAACACATTTATGTCTAAGTTTCAAAGCATACAGGCAGGTATGTACATGTGTCAAATATGTGTATCCTGTCTCAGCACATCCTGGCTGTCTTTGATGAACTGCATGAGGCATACACACCTCTATATGGCTCAGGAAAATACCCAGTATGTGCTCCCAGTAGCATCCCTGGAAGCTCTAGACCAGTGGTGGCAAACTAATGGCATGTGTCTCTCTGTGTTGGCGCATGAGCCAAGTAAACCCAGAACCCCAGCCAAGTTTTGACAAATTATCAGCATATATACAACATTGTGATCACATTAGTTATGTAAAAGCATGCCAAATGCAGACTTTCACCTTTCAATAAAAAACTGCATCATTGAAAGGTCTATTATTGTGTTTTTCTTTTAAGGCAAAAGATGTTAATGTACGAGTTGTTTTTTCTAAATTAAAACCTCAGTATTCAGGTTTAATTACAGTGTTGGCACTGTGCTATAAATAAGTGGGTTTGGGGGTGCATTTTGGGCACTCAGTTTCTACAAGGTTCTCCATCACTGCTCTAGACCCTCAGGAAAGATATTCATATCAGTAATGCAATCTAACATTTAATCACTATATTCCAGATACTTTTCTAAGTGTGCCATATAGTATATGCTAATTTAGTCATAAAGAACTTTACAAACTTAAATCTGTTGTCATGCCTGCTTAGAAAGTGATGCAGTGGAGGTCTAGGGGACTGGAGAAAGTGCCCAAGGATGGAGCTAGTCAATG
Organism: Dasyprocta punctata; assembly: GCA_004363535.1. Classification (NCBI taxonomy): domain Eukaryota; kingdom Metazoa; phylum Chordata; class Mammalia; order Rodentia; family Dasyproctidae; genus Dasyprocta; species Dasyprocta punctata. The sequence goes on along the minus strand of RJWM01014850.1, from coordinate 40,915 downwards.
ACAGGGCCCAGTATGGAATCCAGGTTGTTTTACTCCAGTCTCTGTCCTCTTAATATCCTTAGGGCTTGTTCTTTTGTGATCAGGGTTCCTTACTCTTACTCTTACTGCTGCATGCAAACTCAACACGGCTATGTCTTCCCCAGGTGGCCTGTTCAGACCCCACCATGACAGGAACCAAGAGCCTTGGAATCCATGCGAGCTTTCTCAAGGGATGTGCAAAAACAACTGCGGAAAAGACGAAATTCAGTACTTAACCTGCCTAAATAATAAAAAGTGCTGCCTGAAACTTTTTATGAAAATAAATACCTAGTTCTAATGCTGTAAACAAGGAATGTGGCTCCAATTCCAACTTGTCAGTTAAAAACACTTCAAGTTACTCTGCAGTTTGAATATTGGCAACATTACCCCCTCTTGTAGCAATTCTTCCCTGTTCTGGAACACTTTCCCATAAAAATGCATTCCTGCTCATGTGTGTGTCTTTCATCTGTGAGCAGTCATCACTGGACAGGAGAAGTTAAACTGGAAGTTGGGAAACCATGAAGTTCAGGAAAAGGCACTAGCCAAAAAAGTAAGTATGACACTAGGATAGCTCAATGGATATAGAAGACATGAAGAAAGTCCCTTTACGGAGGCGCAGAAGGAAGGTGACAACTGTATTGAGTCTGAATGATTCAGTGAACATGAAGGAGACATCTTTAGGTCCTCCCTCTAAACATGGAAGGCTCAGGATAGGGGCAGCAGGGTGGCCTTCAATATCCATGGAACTAACATTGTCTGCTAGGCACCATGCAGTGTTCTCAGGAAGGGCCAGAACCAGAAAAATGGATAGAACTGAGTAAAGGAATTTGTTGGAGAAGTTAGGGTAAAACTTTCTAAGTGGTTGTCTTGGTTACTTTTCTCTCATTACTAGGACAAAACACCCGACACCAAAAATAAAGGGAGGAAAGGCTCAATTAGTTCACTATTTGTGGAGGTTTCAGTCCATAATCAGCTGGCTCCAAGGCAGGGTGGCATGGCACCAAGACAACACTTCAAGGCAACAGCCAGCAAAAGCAACCAGAGAAAAAGGGGTGAGAACAAGCCTCTTCTCTTCCCTTATATTGTAAGCAGGCTATACCACCACCACCAGGGCAGGTGTAGCACTCAAATCACCTCTGTGCCCTCCACTTGCACAGGCTGAGGATATTTACAAAGTAAGGATCCTGGCTCCCTGCTGAGTTTCTTAGATAAATTTCTAAACTTCTCAAGTTGACACAGTGTATCAACCATAACAACCCAAACTTGTCAACTTGGCAAGCAGCCACATTTCTTTAAATTAGTCTCCAGATACAAAGACATGCTTATTCTTATCATTTCATAACTTGAACATTGTAACACAGGTTTAATCCTTTAGAACCAACATTAAGTCTAGCAACATTATATTACATTAGAATCATAACATTTGCCCTGTCCCCTCAAAGACTCATACACATCCCTTTATGCAAAAGGTATTTAGTCCATCAGCAAGAGTTACCAAAGTCGTAACAGTTTCAGCATTGCTAAAAACTTCAAGTCCCAAGTCTCTGAGATGGAAGGCAAACTCTTAGCTGCATAACCCTGTACAAATGAAAACAAAGTTAAGTATTTCCAACATGCAATGGTACAAGATAAACATTTTCATTCAAAAAGTTACAAACAGGAGGACACAAAAGATTGGGACAAAAGGAAGTCAAAATTCAGCAGGGCAAACATTAAGTCCTGTACTTGCAAGTCCAGCATCTAAAACAATCTGTGGAACATTGTGAGCTCCAGAGGACTTGTGTGACTCCACCACTAAGACACTTCTGGTGGTTGTAGTTCCCACAGCTTCTCTCTTTGGCTGGCTTTGCTCAATCCTTGCAGTTTGCCTTAGATGATCCATGTTCCTGGCTTTTCCAAATTTCTGGGGACTTCACTGCACCTTTGGCTTCACATTGACAGCTTCACACACTGCCCTCTTAAGGGCACACTGCCTGACCTCCAGGGCCTTCTGAAATTGGGGCGGAAGTCTTTTTAACCTCAGAACTCTTGCATTCTGTATGCACCTAAAACCAGCACCATGTGGATATTGCCTAGATCTGTTGCCAGTTGGAGAAGTAGCCAGGCTTTCCTCTCTCTTGGCTGTAGGGGTTGAGTGCCTGGGTCACTGGTCACTGTGAATCCAACTCTGAGGACCAAATTCTTTATGCTGCCACCATTCTGGAACATGGTGCTCTGTGGCTTTTGCCTCAAAGCAAAGTCTTTCTCTTTGGCAGTTGTGAGGCTGCAAAGGTTTGAGGCTTGCTTCTTTTTATGATTCCCCCAAGCCATCTGTTTTAGTCTCCTGTTCCTTTTCAACAGTTGATATTTCCTCAGGTCAATCTTTGCAGTCCACGGTTTTTAGCTTTCAGGTCAAACTCATAATGTTTTAAATCATACTGTTGGGCTCTTTGTTCTTGATTCTCAACCTAGATCTGGCTAAAAGCCCCCAACAATAGCCATTCCATAGCCTCAACACTCAACAGTCTTGAAATTTCTTCTGCCAGTTTAATTAATCCACCACCCTTAATCTGCATCTCTAGCAAAGTCTTTAGACATGAGCAAAATGCAGTCAAACTTTTTGCCAAGCCATATACATCATCTGGAGTCCAGCATGCAATTCAGCCCTTTCCAGCAGAAACCTCCTGAGCCTGGCCTTTACCAGCAAGATTTCTATCAGACTTTTGGTCTTCCAAGTTCTGACCAGAATTTCCCATACAGAACAGCATAAGGCATTCCAGCTCTATGCTTTCAGGTGACATCTCAAAACCTTTCCAACCTCTTCCCACAAGCCATTCCCAAAGGTTCGTAAACCACATGGTCAGATATAGTCCCAGATACAACCCCACTTCTGATACCAAATTCTGTCTTGTTTACTTTTCTCTGTTTGCTGACCCAAAATACCTAACACCAGAAATGAAGGAAGGAAAGGTTTATCTAACTTAGTGCACTGTGTGTGGAGATTTCATCCAAAATCAGCTGGCTTCAAGGCAGGATGGCATGGTACTGGGGCAACACTTCAAGGTAGCAGCCAACAAAAGCAACCAGAACAAAAATGGTGAGAACAAGCCTCTTCTCCCTTATATTGTAAGCAGGCTACCCCCACCCAGGGCAGGTGTAGCACTCACACAACCCCTGTGCCCTCCTCTGGCACAGGCTGAAGATATTTACAAAGTAAGGATCCTGGCTGGCTGCTGAGTCTCTTAGTTAAATTTCTAAACTTCTCAAGTTGACACAGTGTATCAACCATAACAGGGGTAGAGCTATTGGGAAGTGAAATTCGCTGGGCATGTTTCCAGTTTAGAGGTTGGAAGATGACTTCTGAGTGTAAGACTGAGTTGAGAAGATTATGGTGTTAGAGAGGGAGGCTGCTCAGGAGCTGGCACTGTACTTGAGGTCTTCCACTCCTGAGAACAGAAAATATTGTTTTCCCAAACTGAGACTTAGTTTACAACCGGTATTTGACATTCTGTGAAAATGTCGCCTTATGCATATTCTTTTTCTTTGGCTAATGTTTCATTGCTTTTCCTTTGGGATAAAAACTTCTATAATTAGTGTTTCCATCTAAGTTCTCAAAGTTCTAGATTCCCTGTCTCACTTCAACTAAGAGAAATCCAGGTTCTGTGCTTATTGTTTCACTGAAATAGCCTTGGTTTTTGTCACTAAAGTCTTCCTTGCCAAAAATTTTAAATATTTTACCACTTATTTTTACAGCAGTTCATTATCCTTCCTTAAAGCTCTTGTTTGCTCTGACTTGTGGGTGTTATTTCTTAGCAATTTTTGAAGTTTCTTCTGCCATCTATCTCATGATATTTATTTGATTTCTCTCTCTCCTTCTCTCTCCGTTTCTCTATCTTTCTATACATATGCCACATTCATTGTTTATTACTATTCAGGCACAACAATCCCAGACAAAGTCAATGGATCAAAGGGCACACCTTAGATGACCAATATATGCAGTCGGTTTTTAGTTTGTAGGTAACCTAAAAGTCTTGTGTGAAAGTTTAATGGTGTTTGTAACTTTGATATTCAAACATATTCGTACATTTGTCAGATATAGAACAAAGCCAAGTTTCAAGGTGGGACACAGAAATTTGCTGGAGTAGTAGCAGAAAGAAATAATTTTGACTATCTGGAAGAAAGTGTTCTTCTTGGGTCCAGCATAGTAGTAGATACAGTATTTCTAGACTTTCTACTTTAGTAGTATTTAAAGAGGAAGAGTGAGTGTAGAATTCCAGGTTTAAAGTACGGATTCCCACCTCCCCGATTTCTCACTGTTAGGTGAAGAAACGTGACTTATGGAGTCACAAGGACTTGCTCTCTTCCCCCACCACTTCTCCATAGCTGTGCAGTCTTGGGCAGACTCTATATTGATGTAGTCAACCAAGACTGCATCTTCCAGATCCAAACTCATGTATTGAACTACATATTTTCTATGTTCTCTTAAATTTCTCAGCCATTTTGTACTCAAAATGCTCCCAAATGGACTCCATATCTGCTCACTTGATCTTGTCCTTGTCTTTCTTTCTCTAGCAATTAGCATCTACAATTTGTCCTATTGTTCACATCAGAAACTTGGAAGTTATTTTCGTTCCCCCAATTCATCTCATCACCTCAAAACCATTAAAATGTGCTCTAGTCTCAATTCTTAAACTGACCTCAATTTAATGGCAAAATTGGCATTTGCAAAAGTAAAAGTAGAAGATTTGCCTGTCAACATGAAACACTTCTTCAGAAACCTTTAACATTTTTGTCCCTCTAAGCTATTAAATTTTTATTCCTTTAGTGATCTTCAGTTGTTCTTATCAGCAAGTAATGTAATTCCCTTGGTTTTAAAATATATATCTTTCTTCATTTTGATTGCTATCACTACTCTATCAAATGAAGGTTTTGACGTTTGTTATTTTATAAAGTCTCTCCTTTTCTTCCAAGTGTGATATCAGTTTTTCTTTTCTGCTCACAAATTTTATTCTCTGCACTGTGCATCAGCACATATCTTATAGAAATGTTGGGGAAATGCTAGAAAATAAAACCTATAATTTGGTACAGTAAGCAATGGAGGTGTGACGTGGCTCCCAGTCTCTGGCTGATGGGGATTCTTCTCTTCCTTCCTGAAGAGTTTCAATAAATGCCAAATATTTCTGTTAAGTTTTTGAGTCTGATCACTCTTGCAAAAACAGTTTGGCAAAGTTTATGAGTCCAGGAAGAACAGAGGATGTGAGTATGGGGGTGGAGTGGAGGTGGAGTGCTGGAACCTCGCCTGTACCTCTCTTCTGCTGCCCAGAAATACCCTAGCCTAGCTCCACACTTGACTTCAGAAACACTTTGTATTCAGATAGAGATCATAAGCTGAGTCTGGATGTATTTTTTGCCCATCTGTCAACACTTACCAACCCATACCAGAGAAACATCAGATTCCTGTTGTGTAGATTGTACCCTATTCTGCAGTCAAATGGTCAAGAAGAGAGTTCATTTCTGTTCAGCTTTTTAAAAACTGCTGTAGTATCATTTAATATATTTTGTAATTGGTGACCAGAGATAATGCCCAGATTAGTGAGTTTTTTCCTGCTTTATCCTGAGGGTAAGATGTCCCAAAAGACCTACTAGAAAAATCTGGAAATCTCCTGTTTGGGCCAGAAAGCAGTCATAATATTTGTGGAAAGAGGCTTACAAGGAAACAAAAATTCTAAACTCTGTCCTTCACAAATATATCCATGAAAGGTTGAAAAACATAACTTATAAATCCCAAAGCAAATAAGACAAAATAAAACCAACCAAGAAGACTTTATGCCTTTTCAGATATACATAAAAGCCCATGGGGGATTTGTCTTTAAAATGCTTGGTTTGTTTCACAATTAAAAACCAAGGGCCTGGGACATAGCTCAGAGTTGGAGATGTAGCTCAGCAGCACAGCGCCTGCCTGGCAAGTGCAAGGTGGTAGGTTCAATTCCTGGTACAAACAAAATTAACTTAAATTACATTAAATTTTAAAAACTAACCTAGTCCCAGGGTTTCCACATGTATTCAGATCTTTTATGGAGATTTTAGAGACTCTACTAAATTGCCTTAGTATAAGATTAAGGTATCAACACACTCATACTAAAATTTCTTCTTGTTTAGAGATACATACCCTAAAAACAATAGTAAATGTGCACAATTCCACTTAGATTAAACACACCAAAAAACCTTCACTGGATTGACTTTATTTTGTAGAAATTAACTCTCCTGTTGGCCAAAGCATAGTCAATCAAAATAGAGAATTCTCCCCTCAGTGTAAATTTAGAAGTAGAAATAGTAAAGAGATAGAGAAAGTGATTGCTTATTTATTTCCTTTCCATCTTTCCTTTCAGTCTTCTGTGCTGCTGCCTCTTATAGGAGATTTTCCTGGATTACAGAGTCCTTATTGACCTTATTCTTCTTTTCATCGTTAGGCTTCATAATTGTATTTTAAACAATACAGGAAATCTGTATCTAGAGGGGGAAATTGAACAGATATAACATTCACTACTTGCAAATAGGAAATTTTGTGTCTACATATAAAGTAATTTATTTTATGGATAAGAGAATATATTCCTTTCAAAGACAAAAATAGAACACCATCTCCCCCCCAAAAACTTTATACATGCATTGAAAGTTTTTGGACTAAACTTATGGTTGCAAAAGTATCATTCTATCAAACAACTGTTGAAGAAAAATTATCAAAATTTAGAATTAAGTAGAAAATGTTACTAAGGTCACTTTGATGAAGCGCTGACCACAATCTAGAAATTCTTCCTGGAATTATATTATTCTACTAGGAATGTGCATCTTTGAACAATTTTCCATTCACTAGGCTATTTTACTTCATAGAGGTAGAGGTTAAGTTATCATAAAATAGATATCATTATAAAAATTCTGTTTTGAGTTATGTCATGCAAAGGGACAAAATAGAATTGCTGCCATTGAATCCACTTGTCTTCTGTTTGGTGGGCTAGGTAGCTTTGAATGTTATTGTTCTTTAGAAGGATGTCAGACAGAGTTAGATGTGTTTGCAAATTTATTTCAGAATTCTTTTGACTGGTTCTATTTGTCACCATTCCTGTGAACTATTTATATATTACTGGCTTCTTCATTGTTTGAGTTAAATGAAATGAATGACATTTGTTCATTTTATAGTTGCACATGTCATATTTTTATTTTATTTCATTCTTTGAGACAGAGTCTTGCTATATAGTTCAGGCTGAACTTGAACTCATTATGTGGCCCAGACTGGTCTCAAACCCAGGACAATCCTCCTGCCTCAGTGTCCTGAGTGCTGGGATTATAGGCATGTACCACCATGCCCAGCCTCATATTTTTTATTTTCCATATTTATATTATACCTTATACTTTATCACAATAAATAAACATGTATGAAACATGTGGAATTTGTATTTATAGCTTGGTAATTTTTTGCAAGAGAAGCAGTGTAATACCAAATGTCTTAGTCTGAAACAAGATGTTTTTTCTAGTAGATGTATGATATCATGAAGACTAATTTTTCCCTGATACTAGCAAGCCACAGATCAAGAATTGAAAAATACAGGCCTAACATCAAAGTCTCCTCACTGTTATCACTCTGCTTTTTTTTTTTTTTTTTTTTTTTTGTGGCACCGGGGATTGAACTCACAACCTCATGCCTGCCAGCACTCTGTTGTTAATATAGTCAATTTAATCAGTTTTTTATCTAATGATAGCACTTTCTACATCTTAAGAAATAATTTCCTACCATAAGGACAGAAAGATATTCACCCATATTTTCTGAACATTTTAGTGTATTTTGCTTATCCTTACAGCTCTTACTGCTTCCAAAAGGACTAGAATATGATTAGTGATCAGTGAGTATTTGTGGATAAGTAAAGGAAATGAACAGTGTTTAGTCTTGTTTTCATCATCCACAAAGTTTTTAGTATATTTAGTTTAATAAATTTTAGTTTAATTTAGTTTAATAAATTCATTATTTGGAGCATGTTTTTCTTATTTTTATGAGTGGTAGGAATATGGGTGTTTTCCCAGTAGGTGTGACCAAACGTTCTAGCTGAATTAGTGGACTAACTTTTCTCACTCGTTTTCTACTGGTCCCTATCTTGTATCAAAATTTCGTATATAAATAATCTGTTCCTGGGCTCCCTATTTTAATCCATTAATCATCATGTTCCTCCCTGTATCAATATTTCTGTATTATGAATTATAGTCACAGAAATCATTCTAATATACAGTAGAGTAAGTCACTATCCTGATTGTTTTTCCTCAGAATTTTCTTGGCAATTCTTGACCTTTTATACTTCATAATTTTTTATTCATTTTTTCCCAATTTTCTAAAACTATGTTGAGATTCTGATTGCTATTACATCAGACTTGTAAACTAATCTGGAATGAAGAAATACATTTACAGATTTATGTCTTCTTATTCATGAGTGTGCTCGGAGTTCTTTCTGCATCATCTTATTTGTTCCATTGATCCTTGGGTCATTTTTTGTTTGTTGCTAGAGTGGGAAAAAATCTTTTCAGCTGTTCTTCAAAGGACTAATATCTAGAATATATTAAAAACTCAAAAAAATCACATGCCCCAAATTTAAAGACCCAGTCCAAAAATGGCCATGTGAATTGAGTGGACACTTCTCAGATGATGAGGTAAAAATGCCAAATAAATATACGAAAAAATGTTCAATGTCACTGGTCATTCAAGTGACACAAATTAAAACAACACTGAGATTCCATCTCATTCCAGAAAGAATGGCTATCATCAAGAAATCAGCTGATAACAAATGCTCGTGGGGTTGTGGGGAAAAAGGAACCCTTCTTCACTGTTGGTGGGACTGTAGACCGGTACAACCACCATGGCAATCAGAGTAGAGATTCCTCAAACAACTAAAACTAGAGATTCCTTTTGATTCAGCTATTCCCCTCTGAGTATCTTCCCAAAATAATTAAAAGCATCATACCACAGTGATATATGCACACTCATGTGTATAGCAGGACAATTTGCAATAGCTAAATCTTGGAAACAGCCCTATTGACCAATTGACCTTCCACTGTTGAATAACAGATATTGTGAAATAGGAAGAAAATGTTTAAATGGGAAAGGGAACATGGATGGCACGGGGGCTGGGGTAAGGAAGGAAGCAAAAAAGAGAAAGAAAGAAAGAAAGAAAGAAAGAAAGAAAGAAAGAAAGAAAGAAAGGAAAAGAAAAGAAAAGAAAAGAAAAGAAAAGAAAAGAAAAATGGAAATGAAACTCTTGTAAATAAGGATAGAAAGAGGGGTTGAAGGTAGGGTAGGGGAATGGGAGAAAAAGAATCAAAATATATCACGTATAGGTATAAATTCCCTATGGTGAATGTGATTAGTAGGCATATCTAAAATGTACTAATAATAGCTGGGAGTGGTGGTGCACACCTGTAATCCCAGTACTTGGGAGGCTGAGGCAGGAGGACCACTGCTAGTTTGAGGCCAGCCTGGGTTACATAGTGAACTCAAGGCCAGCATGAACTACACAGTGAGACCCTGTCTTAAAAAAAAAGTGTCAATAAAATAAAATAATTTTAAAAAGGAAGTACAGAACTTGTCTTTGGTTTGTGGGTCATTAACTAAGACCAGGTAATTGCGAAGAAGTGAAATCATAATTAATTATGAGTATTCTGATTATCTGGAGATCCTGGAGTTTCTGGAGTTTTGAGATGGAGGTGATGACTGGAGAAGACTCCTGGGAAAGAATAATGTCCTGTACATGGAGAAATAATGAAGTGCAAGCATGGAGGACTATGCAAAGAATGGCTAGATATTCTGAATTCTATTTTCTTTCTCCTTGAGCACTCAAGAAGTCTACACATTCTAGTCTCCCTTCCAGACCTTGTAACCAGCTTTGCTAATGGAATATGGGAAAAAAATAAATGAAGCCACTTTCAGGCCTTCCTCCTAAAAGCCCTGGCAAGTCATTTGCTCACCTCTCCACTACTTGTGCTGAAAACAAAGTGCTTAAGAAGGCACAGCCACGGACAAAAAGAGCCAAAGTGTCTGTGTCATTGCTTGCAATCACCATCTCGAGTTTTTCAGTAGTCAGCTGACCAGCAATGGAGTAGGTTGTGAGCAAGATACCAATTTTTAAGAAATCGAACCAGTGATACCTTTGGGATTGTTTATTGTAGTAACAAATATTAATTATTCTAAGTCATGTTCTTTAAATGGCTCATGCAGGAGAATCTTAGCATCCCAATAAAGGGCAGGGAAATTCTCTTTCATCATTAGGTCCATTTCTCATTTTCATTTCTAAGCATGTTTTAATGAATGTATTAGATCAAGTTAATTTGCAATTTCCTGAGGGAGTCATCTGTTGGGTGGGAGGATGCATAGAATCTACCTGCTGGGTTTTCCTGGAAAATTATGGAGTTGTTGAAGGGAGCCCATGGTCTCAGTTGTGAGAAATTTTTCTTTTTCATACACTGTTTTCTTCATCAAATTTCCAGTATTTTCTGCAACATCCATATCTTTCTCAGAAAGTTTATAATTTCCACTTCTGTAAAGAGGAAGGAAAATGATACTGACTTAAAATTATGAATGATCAATCATAATAATTAATGTAATACACACGAAGATGCGTTTGAAACTTGACAACTGTGTGCAATAATTATGATTATGTGTGTAAGACATCTAACCCAGGTCTATATATGACCATTTCATTTTTTTCTCAGGCACACATTTTCTTGTACATTTTAACATTTTTGAAAGATAGAAGCATGGTACCATCAGTACTATGAAGACTTTGTTAATACTCACATATTGGAAAAATTTGTAAATTGTGTGCTTAATCAAGCTGAGAAATACAGCTAATACTATGATATTGTAATGTGCCCTGAAATTGTATTGACAATCTTAAAATCGTTAAAGACAGCTAGGAGTGCTGGGTGGTGTACTCCTCTAATAGCAGCACTTTGGTAGACTGAGCAGGAGGACTGCAAGTTTGAGCATAGCCTAGGAAACTTAGCGAGACCTTGTCTCAAAATAAAAAGTAAAGAAGGGCTGGGAATGTAGCTTCATGCATAGGCCCTGGATTTAACCTCCACCACTGAAATAAAAAGTTGAAGAGGCCCGTAGCAAGTTGGAAAACATAATTCTATATCACTGACAAGGCTAAGACTTCGTATCTTAATATTTTAATGATGTTCTGTATACTTTTTTAAATGGTGAAAGAAAATTCAAGAATGATATTATTCCAAAAGATATTTTTTTGGAAAACATGATGTGTTGTGGTTGAGGCAATGGATAAACAAGTAAAATAGTGTAAGTTATACTCATAGTGTATTGAACTTTGTGCATAATTTTTGTCTTTTAACTGAACCAAACTAAATGGAATCATCTTTATGTCTCTCCAGACCCCCCCAACTCATCCGCTTCTCAAGCCTTTGGTTATGTGATTGCTCACAGAAGGGCCCTGACCACTCCTACACCTTCCAGCTGTGTCATACTCTGAAGAGAAGGACAGGGGCTCTGACGGATCCCTGCTCACTAAGGCTTATTCTGGTAGGAACTGCAGCTACTCTAGAGCATAGGTCTGACCTGAGCAGATCTACAGAGCCACTGGTGTTCACCACTTCTAGAGAAGTGCTATGTGTTGGGGCGGAATCATGTTCACAGTCCTCACTGGCTGCCCAGAGGGTCTGGTTCATGAAGCTTGTCAGAGCCAGATTGCTGCTCATGAGGCAAACTTTGATCACTGAGCTCTGCGACCCAGGAAAGAACCAGCAAGTAGGTTGTACCTTCATTGTCCCCAGTACACTATGCAGATTGGTCAAGCCACTGATCATCTTTGCTCTTGAAGCTTTGGACATCTTGATAATGCACATCTCCTTGTGCCTATCTTTGCCCTGAGATTACAAATGAAGTGTTAGTTCAGTTGGGGGTATTCTGTTTCCTAGGGAAGTAGTTTTCAAATTTTTTATAAGATTACTAAGCCAACCTCCAGAGGTTCTGATTCAGTAGATCTGGGATAGACTCCAAGAATTTGTGTTTCCAATAAGTTCCTAGGTAATGCTGATATTGCTGGTTCACAGATCATTCTTTGAGAACCAATGTTCCCCAGGGAATGTAGAGTAAGACAGTCGGTATCAGGAGCAGAAATGAAAGAGGAGCATTGGGTGGAATCTGGAGTTGGATTTTCCATCGCATGAAGAAACTAGGGACCCTATTTTTGGTGACTCACAAGGTGGTAATGACCCCTGGTGTATAGTGGCATCACTGGGACTCATCTGTTGTTAAAGAGGATGAAATGTAGGTAAACAATAATGCATTGCAAGAACAAGTGACGATGGTGCTTGACTAATACAGGGGCAATGAGAATTAGGACTGTGGTGTGGAGTACTTGACAGAAATAGTACTTTTGAAAAAAGAAAGTGATAAGATGAAGGCAGCTAGTAGACAAACCACATCACTAAAAGCCAGAAGGCCTCTCTAGTGAATTAAAGGAGACTCTTTTTCTTGTGATCATGTATACTGCACAGTGCGATTCAGGTTTAGGATGAGATTATAAGGGCTCAGAATGGCAAAGGACACTAAGTACACAGCCTCCATAGACTTCCTGTGTTAAAGCCAGGATCTTAGTAGGGAGAACACTGGACCCTCTAGTCTGGGGTAGAATGCCTGGTGGGAAGTATCTGAGAATCTAAGAGCCCCAAATTCCTCCAAACTGTTCAGCATGGCAGAAGCATCCCCTTTCTTCTCTCCAGAGGGAAAATCTTCCACTCGCTGCATGACACCATGCAATGATTGCAGATGAAGGATGCCTTGCAAGATCCAACCCCACCTCCTTTTGTTGCCCTCACATGAAAAACCAGAGTTAGGTGTCAGTGCAGCCTGAGCAGAAAGGATAACCTCTGTTGTGGGAAGAAAGAGAATGCACCTCAAAGGAATTGGTGAATACAGCTGATATTGTAAAATGCAGAGAGTGGGAAGCACGTGACAGAGTGGATGGTGAGGGTGTTTTAACAAGAGGGAGGTGGAAATAAAGGTGTTCAGGAGAGAATACTTTGGCGTGAAATGTTCACCTGTACCTCAAGATTTAATAATCTGTCTGAGGCTGGTTTTATGGACTGTTTTCTGTAAAACCTAAGCTCATAGTGTTTTACTGTAGTATGCAAGGTGAAAATGCAGCAGCTTCTTCAAGACTCACGTAGGTGGGAACGAAAAAGATGGATTAACTATTTAGCACCTAATGAGGGCTCACTGACACTCTTGGTAATTTGGGTGGATATTGTCATGGAATTGAGTTTTCCAATATCAATAAAGGCTATGGAATGACAGATTTCAAATAGCAGCACCCATCTGTGAAAGTTAAGGTGAATGAAAGTACTGCAAAAAACCACAAGCTGGAAAAGCAATCAGGGAGATTCAACAAGCAAGAATCTATGACGATAATGTTCCTGTGGGTGAGATTGATGGGCAGCTGACTAGGAAGTTAATCAATTTGAATAAATTTTAGAAGTGGTTAGAAGAAGGCTGACATCCTCCCCAGCAATGTAAAATCAAAATTCCCACCCCTGTGTCCAGGTCTAAGTTTGATGTTCACTGATTGCAGGAGAGGTAGAGTTCACTAACAGGGCTTCATAATGATGCTACACACAGCAAATCTTCCTCTGATTCTTCCCCCAAAGGACTTGCTGTTAATTCTGCAATTAATTGTACATTTGATATTTTTCAGGTACAGAGTCTTAGAAGGTATTTGCTTTATTTTTATTTTTAAAATTTTATTTATTGCAAAAAACCATAATATATTAGATGTTTTATCATGTGCAATATGTTTCAAAGTATATATACACTGTGGAATGGTTAAATCTACATTATTAATAAATGTATTATCTCACATACTTAATATTTTGTATGACAGCAGGTATGTTCATTTTCTTTATATTTTCAAGAATATATTGTCACTAACTAGAATCATTTGCCATACAATTGGCATCTTGAAATTTATTCATCTTGTTGAACTGTAACTATATACTGACTGACTAATATCTTTCCACCCTCCCCTCTAACCTAGCTCCCCTGGAATCTAGTAACCATCATTCTGCTGTCACCTGTCAAACTGACTTTTTAAGATTCCATATATCAGATTATTCAATATTTGTATTTCTGCCGTTGACTCATTTCACTTGCCACAATGATTTCCAGTTCTACCCATGTTGCTGCAAATGACAGCATTTCATTATTTTTATGGATGAATTGTTTCCACTATGTATACATATCACATTTTATTTATCCATTCATCAATTGATGGATACTAGTTTGATTTCAGATCTTGGCTATTGTGAATAATATTGCAATAACATGGTAGTGCAGATGTCTCTTCAGCACACTGATTTCACTTCCTTTGGATAGATAAACTATAGTGAAGTTGCTGGGTCATGTTAGTTTTATTTTTAATTTAATGAGAAATCTTCATGTTTTCCCTAATGGCTACTAATTTAAATTTCTGTCAAAAGTGTGTAAGAACACCCTTTCCTTCACACCCTCAGGGTGGCAGGGAAGCAAAGGGAGAGAGAGAAAGGGGCAGGTGTCTCAATAATCCATCAAGGGCTTGCATGCAATAATCTAATGTCATTCTACCAAGGCTCCGCCTAGTAAAGGTTCCACCACTGGCCAACAGTGCCACAAACTGGTGATCAAGTCTTTAATATATGATAGTTTGGGGGATAATCCAGATGCAAACTGTAACAGTAGCTATAGGAAGTGGAATCATCATAACAAAGAGATTTGATCAGTGTACAATGTGTGGATGTATGAAGAGTGACATGTGGTAATTAATGTTAATTAAAAATGGTCACAAAATACTAGCAAGTGGAATTAAATGAATGACTTAGTTGAACCATTTAATTAATAAATTTGTCTAATTAAACAAATTCGATTTGACCGTATTGGTTTTAAGTTATTTAAAAGATTATTCACCATGGTCAAATAGAATTTATCACCTGGATTATGTATTTTATTACATATTTAAAATAAAGTAGGCAAAAATGAAGCAATCAGATTCATCTTCCTAACCTCATTTATATCAATTGCATTAGAGAGGTTGCTTTTCTAGTAAGCAAGGAGAATTAAAGTGCGCTGGGGACAAAATATGAATAAGCAAATGATTATTACAAGACAGGAAATTTCTGGATGAATGACAATAATGTGATATGACATAAAGGGTATAATTCATTCAATTATTTGTACATAAGGTTTAAAAGCAAAGGTAGAATATAAAACATGAATAAACTATACATAAAATTGAGTGAAATATGATAGTGCATGAAGGTATTTTATCATATCATCCAGTAGATTGTAAGTGTCCAATAATGAGTAGTAATCTATATACTTTCCTGAGGATTTCTTTCATTTTATGATACTACAGTTGCTATGGTTTAAACATTTGTGTCCTTCCAAAACTCTTGTTGAGTTGTAAACTCCAGTGTAATACCATTAAGAGGTGACGAGTTTAAAGGATGACTCGGCTATGCGTACTCTTCCCTTTTGGATGGAATTAGTGCCGCTATGTAGCACTCAAGAGAGCACATTTGTGCCCTTTCCCCTTCATGTCTTCTGCCAAGTGAGGATATAGTATTCATCCCTTTTGTCTCTTCCATTATGTGTTAATGCAGCAACACGCTCCACCCTGGAAGCTGAAACTATGCCCTCACCAGACACCAGATCAGCTGATGCCTTTGTTATGGACTTCCAGTCTCTAGAATTGTGAGTAGTAACTGTCTACTACTTACGAACTACTCATTCTACAACGTTATTTTTGTTATAACAGCCAAAATGAACTGAGACAACTATTTATCAGGTCATTGTAATGATCTGAATGGCCCAAAATATTTTCTTCTGTTACCCAGTCTCCAGTCTTCTCCTGACCCATCAATTTTGCTCATGTTCATTAGAGTAATCTAAGTATAAAAACTGCTTGGCTTTTTCAGAAAAATTTTACTACCTTCATTGTCATGATAATTAATCATTATATGTTAATTCTGTAGATGGTTGATATGTAAGCAAGCAAACTAAGAGAGGAAGACCCATGCCGGATGTGGGTGGCACTAACCAATAGACTTACAGCCTGAGCAGAATAAAAAGGGAAAGAAGATGGAAAGGTTTCCATTTTGGAAGTGCTCCAGTCTTTGCCATTGGCTTTGGACATGTCTTCAGTTTCTTCTGCTTCCTAGGGCAGATTCAGATCATCATCTGTAGAGTGAGCTTCCAGGCCTTCGACTTTCAACTAGTGCTGCATCCTTAATGCTCCTTGTTCTCTGACTTCCATCTTCTTGTGTAGAGCAACTACTGTATCTTCCAGCTCTCCAGGCACAGATGGTCACTGTGGACTCTTCCATCTCTAATCCCTTAAGTCTATCCAATAAACTCCCTAGCATAATTATACATATAATTTCTATTTATTCTGTTCCTCTAGAGAACCCCAACTAATACAATTGTCCATAGGATGAGCCCCCATATTCTCAGATGACATTCACTGTATATTCACTTCCCCACTTACATTCATGCAAATACAGATACTGTATATTCTATCCCGGCTCCTCTTCACTAACTGTGTGACTACAGAAAAATTAATTCCTGCTCTGAATTTCTGTGTGTTTTTCATATTTTCTTTCTCTTGTACAGCTATGATACAATGTCAATAACTGGGCATTAGTGAAGACTGAATTGTGTTTGCTCTGTAGCATTTTGTGCAGACTGATCTATAGTAGAACCAGGATAAATATTAATTGACTTTTGCTTGCTATTCTCCTTATTCCCTCCCCCTTTCCCAACATCCCTCATTCAAATCTTCTCCCTTTTATCTTTTTTAAAAAAATATTCATGATGATTAGTAAAGAAGTAGGTATGTAGTAAGTGATTAATATAATATACTCCTGAAAGGAGGATGAAGGCAGTATTTTTAAGTTTCTTTATTTTCTTTGATTATTTATTAGTTCATTTATCATCTAACTAATTAATCAATTGATTAATTCATCTACTTTGTCTTACAAAAATATAAAGTTGATCTAATTTTTCTTTGTCTCTTACTAGGATGAAAGGCCTACCTTGGTGTGGGAACTGGCAAAACTCCTACACTCACATACAGTGCCCAGTTGAGATATGCAATCCATGTTATCCTTCTGCCTGGCTGATCTCAGGCATGTCTCTTGCTCTTAATTCACTGCCCACAAAGCTGGCATACTTCTGAAACCAATAAAGGTGGAGCATTGCCGTGTTGTAAAGATCTCCAATCAGTCACTTGTGCAACCTTCATTCTCTCAAGACGTGTCAGTCATGAAGCCCTCTGTAATGACTATTGCCATCTTTCTGATCCTCATTCATAAGGCTTCAGGTAATTTCAAACCTCTCTCAAAGGTGCTGGGGTCCTGCTCATGTAATATAGCAATTTTGGTAGCCTGGTGTTAGGTAGACTAGGAATTTTGCTCTTGGGTTCATATCCTGTCTATTCTTTCATTGGTTTTGTACTTCTAATGTCAAATTAAGAATTTGGTGCTTTTGGGTAGAGTGGTGGAAAGCATCAGCATAGAGCAGTTTAGGGTGGCAATGTCATTGGAGGAGAGCTTTGAGTAGGGGTTAGGCATGAGGAATTGAGCTCAAATTGAGGGCTTTTAGGATTCCTTCAGATAATGGGGTATGAATGGTGGTGCAGAGAGTTAAAACTATTGGGGTGGAGTAATGATAGGAAAATAAACAGGGAAGAGCTGAAAAAAAGAGGAATTAGGCTGGGGTAATGTTTTGAGGTAGACTGGGTTGAGAGATTATATTTGTGTTGAAAGAATCCAGTGGTGAAATTGGGTAAAGATGGAAACTGGAGTAGATGGGGTTTGTAGAGGGGCTGGTTGTTGGGTTGAAGCTGGATGTCCACGTTTTCCAGGGTGGTGGCACTGCCTGAAACCACACCAAAACCACACCAAATGTCAGGAGAATTTCTTCCCCCTGGTTGGAAGGTCTGCATTTTCCTATTACCATTACCCTAACATTCAGATGCTACTTTGAAGAAGCTATTTTATATTTTTGTTTTAAAATATTACAATATATGATGGCAGTGGGAGCATGTTCATGTAATCCTAGTTACTTAGGAGGCTGAAGCAGGAGAAACACAAATTCAAGGTCAACTTGGGCAGCTTAACTCTATCTCAAATTAAAAGTTTTTTTGTTTTTTTTTAAAGACTGGGGATCTCAACCAGTGAAAGAGCATTTGCCTAGCACAGGTTCAATCTCCAGTACCAAAAAAAAATGCTATATTTAACATCTAGAGTTTAGTGGACTATATAAGTAAGTTATAATTTACAATAGTGCTGTCCAGCCATTGATGGTTGTTGAGCATTTAACACATGGATAGTTCATATTGAGATGTGCTATTATTGTAATATACACACTACATTTTGATGAGTTAGGAAAAATGTTGCAAAACATTTTGTTAATAATTTTTGTTAATGCTGAAAATATATTTTGGATTTATTTGGTTGAGTAAAAATGCTATTACAAATAAAATAGCAAAACAAAACAGAATTTTCAAACAAAAAGAAATGTTAAGTAGAGACTAGAAAAACAGTGGAAAAATTGATAAAACTAAGAGTAGTTTTTGAAAATATGAATAAAACATTAACAAACATTTAGTTAGACTGTGTAAAAAAGAAGACTCAAATAAATAAAATTAGAAACTGAAGAGGAGCCATTACTACTGTTACTACAGAAATCAAAAGACCAAAACAGAATATTATGAACAACTATATAACAACAATTGGATAACATAGACAAATGAATTAATTCCTAGAAACACACAATTTACTATGCATTACATAGTAAATACTATGTATCATATACTATGTATGTAAACATATAACTTAACTATGAATAAATAGAAAATCTGAAAAGATCAGTAAAGAATGAGATTGAATCAGTAGTAAAAAGGCTTTCATCAAACCAACCAACCAACCAACCACCACTAATGCTTTTATCACACATTTAATGAAAAACTAGTGCTGATCTTTCTCAAACTCCTCCAAAAAAACTTAAGAGGAGGCAATACATTCAAACTACTTTATAAGGCCAGCATTACCTTGAGATTGAAGCCACATGAAGGCACAACGAAAGAAACAAAACAGAAAAATACTACATGCCAATATAATTTGCACTGATGCAATCATCCTTAACAAAATCCTAGCTAATCAAATTCAACAGTAAGTTGGATGCATTATTTACCATACAGAAAAATAATTTTTCCTGGGGATGAAAATGTCATTTAGTATACACAAAACCATATATGTGAGACACCACATTAATCATATCAAGGGTACAAATCAGATTATTATCTCAGTAGATGCAGAAAAATCATTTGACAAAATTTTTTACCCTTTTATTATAAAAACTTTGAATAAATTAAGTGTAGGTAGAATGTACCTAGCAAAAGAAGGCGTATATGACAAACCATAAATCACACTCAGTAGTGAGAAGTTAAAGCTTGTTTTCTGCCATCAGAGACAAGGCAAGGATGCCTGCTTTTGTCACTTCAGTTCACCAGAGAACTAGAAATCCAAGCCAGAGCAATTAGACAAGAACAGGGGAAAAAAGGCATCCAGTTCAGAAGTGAAGAAGTAAAATTTTTCCAGTTTTCAGATGACATATTATATATATAAAAATCCTACAGCCTGTGACGTGAAACCAATAAAGCTGATAAATTAATTCAGCAAAGCAGCAGGATATAAATCAACATATGAGAGACAGTAATGCTTCTGTACTCTAATAACAAAGTTCCAAAACAGAAATTAATCAAATCCTACCAATTGCAGTAGCTACAAAACATAAAATACTTAAGAATAAAATTAAGGAGATGAAAGACTTGTATACTGAGTACTATGAAATATTGATGAAAGAAATTGAAAACAACACAAATACAAATATATCCTGTGTCCACAAATTTGAAGAATGAATATGTTAAAGTGGCCCTGTTACATAAAACAATGTACAAATCCCAATCGTTGTCAAAATTTGTTATATTTTTCACTGAGATAGAAAAAACAACCCCTGAAAATCCTCGCTCCCCTCCTAGTCTCAGGACAGTGTTCTGTTGTACTCCACTCCTGGAATCTCTGTCTGCAGGCTCCTGTGAGTCTGCAGTACTGCTGGAGCTCCCCACCACGACACCTCCATTACTTCTTCCAGCCTCCAACCTGGTACCCAAACTACAGCCAGTGCATTGAGTCAAGTGAGATAGAAACTAGTCTCTCAGGCAGCCCTCAAAAAAGCCAGAATGTTACAAGTTCCACTTTTTTCCTTCCATCCTGCCGGGGGAAACAGGAATTGGGTGAATTCTTCCCCCATGTGCCACACTACACCGAGTGAGGTGTGGGGCGAGGTGTTTGCTTGGCTATTGCAGCCAACAGTGATCTGGGGCTCCCAAAGACTCCTTAGGTCCTCGTGAGGATATTTATTTGGTGTTTTTCAGGGGCGAATGAGGACATGGAATTTCCTAGTGCACTGCAGAATTTTAAGTTTTGTTGATCAAAAATTAAATCTTGGACCTCTCCCTTAAGAATTTGGGGCCCATAGGAGGAAAATGGCCTCTGTGCCACATTTTTTGTGGGGATGTTTAAAGTTTTCATTGAAGTAACATCTAAAAATCATTGGCACAGTGGTACTAAACACGTAACAGTGATTGTTATTTTCTTTCTGAAGCACTCTTCTTTTGAACAAAAGCTATATATTACTAACGATTAATGTTTAAAATGTTTCCTACATGTCAGGGAGGTCTCACTAAAGTATTTTCAGGCAAAGGAATACACACCTGTATTTGCCTGAATTACTGGTTACTTGGCATTGAAACATTGTTACAAATGCATACCTGTGGATATGGTAAGCACACATGCATACGTCTGATCTGTGTGTGATTAAGAGTCTGTGAATCAATTGAGCTGTGCCTTTTTGTTTCTGTTCAAGTCAAAAATGTCCCTCGAATCCACTATACTTTTTTCTGTGCAACCCAGTGCACACAATGTTTTGTGTGTGGCACACATTTGTTCCTTCAAAGTACAGAGGCACCAATGTGTGTCAGTATGTTTGTGTGCTGCTTGGGGTAGACTCTGGCTACCTCCAGCGGGTTGAGCACAGAAAGCACCTAACTGTGGAGGTAAATAGCAACATGTCCAACAATACCATGGCAACTCTTGCAGTTCTGGACTCTCAGGAAAAGACCTCTATCTAATAATGCTAACAATGAGAATAATAACAAAGGCTAACATTTAGTTACCTCTTAGAAAGTACAAGATGCTATTCTGCACACTTTATATACATTAACTCACATAATGGTCAGGACTTTTTTGGTTAGGGACATTGTACAGTTGAGGTTAATGGAGGAACAGGGAGCTGACGTTAGTTGTTTAAAGACAGAGATGTAGTGCACGCAGAACACAGGTTTGATTAAATTATTTTAACTCCAGTTACTTTTTATTTATTTACGTTTTGGTACTTATGGTACTGGACATTGAAGCCAGGGCCTTTGCACTGAGTTACATGCCCAGAAATTTCTTTCTTTCTTTCTTTCTTTCTTTCTTTCTTTCTTTCTTTCTGTCTTTCTGTCTTTCTGTCTTTCTGTCTTTCTTTCTTTCCTTGTTTCTTACTTTGAATTGGATTCTCACTAAATTGTTAAATTGATCAGTCTGGGCTTGAATCTGCCTCATCCTCAAGTGCTGGGTTTACAGGTGCATGCCACCATATGTTGGTTCCAGCTTCTTTATGCTTAACTTTCTATGACCTGTGCTGTCACAGCTGATTAGAAACTAACCTTAGCCATGTCTTTCCCAGGAGGCATGAAGCCATTATCAAGTCGGAAGGCAATGGAATCTGCCGCCACGTGTGAGGATGGCCAAGGAATATGCAGAACGAGATGTAGGCAAGCTGAAATTGTATCACACTTCTGTATAAGTGGCAAAAGGTGCTGCCTGATTCCATCTGCAAGTCTCACTACTTACACAGTACAGGAGGTTAACAATTCAAACATATTTGACACCTCAACCGTATCTTTTCGCTAAAGATTCCCAATGTTTTCCTTTCTTTAGGAAATCTTCCTTCCCTAATTCCTCTACTATAAAATGTGTCAGCTTCCTGCATCTGTCTTGTGTTCTATAAATACTAATGACTGTTGGGGAAACGGGTAAGAAACAGAATTTTTTGAACGGCTCCAACTGGGGCAGAAGGATAATGAGTTTCAACCTGAACTGGGCTACATAGCAAGATTCTGTCTAAAAGCAGAAACAAACAAACAAAAATGAGATATTTCAGTAGATGTAGAGAATACATAAGGAGAGAGATTATATTTTACCTTAGTTTCTTATCACTTGGAAAAAGATGTAGGCACTTCACAAAATTGGGTATCTAAGTGGTCACTAAACATTCCATAAACTGCTAATACTCTTTAGCTATCAAAGAAAAGCCAATAAAAATTTCAATAAGACATACTCAACATATGTCAAAATGACTCACCACAGGAAAATTCTGTATTTTTCCAAGGATGGAGGAACTGGAGTTCTCATATAGTGCTAAGTAGGCATACACATACAAAAATGAACATATGCATTCAATATCATCCATCAAATCCATTGTTAGGTATACACATTTTCAAAAAAGGCACATATAAGGACGTTCATAGAAGCATCATTCATCTCATGTCTAAAGTACATAAGTGAAAGAATACATATAGTGCATTACAATAAAAGGAAAACTCACATAATAACACGGATAAATGTCACAAACAGAATTGTGGGCGAAGAAAGCCGCATTACCCTCTATGTAAAGTTGAAAAAGAAGAGTTATATGGCATTAGAAATCAGGATAGTGACAACTCACCAAGGGGAAATAGGTGGACTTCTATAATGCTGGCAAAGTCCCATTCCTCGACCTGAGTAATGGTTGCATAGACTTGTTCATTTTGTAATAATTCATCACTCTGTACTTATGATTTTTACATTTTAAAAAGGAAATTTATACTTTAATGTTATTTTTAAGGAGGGGGTAGAGAGACTGAGAGGTTGTGAGCAGGATACTCTGCAAGGCTATGCACACCTCTCTGTTTGTTACAGCTTTATTTCTTAAAGACATGGTTTTTCTGAAACTTCTCGGTACGTAGGTTAGTTAGACATTCTATCCAAGAAAACATCTCTGCAAGGAAAATGCTAAATTCCATATGCCCATGTCCAACATCTGATGCAGGTGGTAGAGAGATATGCATTCCTAAGGGCTTGGGTGACCTTTCCCTATAGCATTGCCAATTGCAAATTTCATAGCTGTTAAGACTTATATCCAGATGCCTCCCAAGAACTTCCTGTGCACATAGATGGGGCTTTTCAAAGGTGATTGGATTATGGGAACTTTCAGTTGTCTTGCTTTAGGAGTTAGGATCTGGTTGGAAGAGGTAGGTTCCTGGGTACATGGCATGGAATGGTTTTTGTCTCTCCTGGATATGGTTTCTCAGTCTCTGTCTCTCTCTCTCTCTCTTTCCATTCTTCCCTCCTTTCCTCCCCTGCCCATCTTCCATGCTAGGAGCAGCTCTCCTCTGCTATGCCTCTTTGTCATGCTGTCCTTCCTTGGAGTTATCAGACTAGAGTCTGAAACCTCTACAAACTGTGAAATAAATCTTTCCTCTGAGTTGTGGGTATTGGGTATTGTTTCCCAGTAATAAGAAAAGTGGCTAAGTCAATTACGTCTTTCTTGGGGTGTGTATCAGTTGTTTTCTTGTTGCTGAGATACAATACTTGACACCTTGAACTTAATGGAGAAGACATTTATTTTGGCTAATGTTTCAGTCCATAGTCAGCTGATTCCATGGTAGGACAGCATGCTAGGTGTACACAGTGAAAGAATAGCTCCTGTCATGATGGAAGAATCACAGAGTGAAGGGAGGGAGATAAATCCTTCCAGGCCATGTCTCCAGTGACTTTATCCTGATCCTGCCCTATCTTCTAATATATTTAGCTGTAAACTCATTATGGACTAATCCACCAATAAGTATAGCACTCCCATGGTCCAATCACCTTTCAAAAGCCCCACCTATGGGAGTATGAGACTTTGGGAGAACATCTAAATGTAAACCATAACATTCTGTCTCTGGTCCCCAAAAGATTCATGGGCATTTCTTCGTGAAAAGTGCATTTAGTCTATCTCTAAGAGTTGACAGTGTCTTAACAGTTCAAGCATTGCTGAAAAGACCAAGTCTAAAGTTGCCTCAAAGACATGAGGAAAACTCTTACTTGTGAGCCCCTGTAAAAAAATTTTTTAAGTTAAAAACTGCTGACATACGGTGGCACAGGATAATCATTCCCATTCCAAAAAACAGAAATAGGAATAGTAACCAATGACCAAAGCAAGATCAAAACCCAGCAGAGTAAACATTAAATCCTATATCTCCATGTTCACCATCTGGAGCAATCTGTGGCAAAATGTAAGCCCCAAATGGTGTGAATTGTTCTGCTCCTACCGTATTGCTAGTGGCTATAGCTATCATGGCTCCTTTCTTAGGCTGAATGTGCTCACTCTTTGTGGCTTTCCTCAGTGTGGTGGACTGATAACTGGTGGTCAGCTTACAATACCAGCTGAACTGAACCAGCGTGGTGCTGAGTGTGCATGCCCCACCTGAGGATTGTTGCCAAGATAAAAAGGGGAACTGGAGAGGAAGAGTTTAGCATTGTTTGTTCTCCATTGCGTTGTTGCTGTTTGGTGTTGGTGGTGCTCCTGTTGCCATTGGTTCTCCTGGAAGAGCTTGTGGAGTTTCTTTTCTGGTATGAACTTGGCTGTTTTCGTGGTCATAGGAGTTCAGGGCCTTTGTATCACTGAGAATAGCTGTGGTTCTCTGGTCTTTACTGCTTCCTGGCTCCAGAGAGGAAGATGGTGTGCTGTTCAATATCCAGAAACTTGTCATGCTGGCTTCCTGATGTGAACTTGGCGGTTCTCATTGTTGGAGGAGCTTGGGACCTCATGTTGCTAAGGATAGCTGTACTTTTCAGGGGCACTCTGGTTCTTACTCTCAACATTGCTTCCTGGCTCCAGTGTAGAACCCTCAGCCTGCTGGCACGAATCCTTCATTCCACTGGCACTGATTTTCTAGCTTCCACCACTGACCTTCCCAGTGCAGACCCATGAAACAGACTTACATGGGTCATTGCTGTGGGTTCTAGGCCTCCAGTTGGACTCATAGGAGGCATTGTCATGGCTCCAGGTCTTCAACTGAGCTCATGCAGGTTATTGTCATGGGATCCAGGACCTCAGTTGGATTCTCTAGGTCTTTAGTGTGTGGACAGATTTCCTGCACTTCTTGTATTTGGCTCTTTGGGTGACCATTATAAATAACACTATAAATTATGTGTTTTGTATTATTTTCTTCTCTTTGCAAATCCTGACTACATCACTCAGACATTCCACATTCCTTTTTTCCCTACCTTTCTGGGGTCTCCACTGCACTTTCAGCTTCAGTCACAGTTTCACACACTGCCTTCTAAGGGGCAGACTACCTGTCCTCATAGCTCTTCTTCTGAAATCTAGTCAAAAGCCTCCATGACCCCACAACTCTTGCATTCTGCATATTCATGAAACCAGCCCCATGTAGATGATGCTGAGGTCTGCCACCAGCTCAACCAGTATCCAGACCCACTGAATCATGGCTGCAGAACCCTCTGAGTGCCTGAGTGACAGAGCATTAAGAACAGAATGCTGGAAAGCAAATTCTTTAGGGGGCCATTTCTGAGCACAGTGCCTTGGAACTCTCTTCTTAAAAAAAAAAAAAAAAAAAAAGGTTTTGCTATTGCAATTTTAACCTGCAAAGTGTGAGGGCTTGCTGATTCCTGACATGCCTTTACCCCTTTTTCCTGTTATTTTCTTTGTAATCTTTATGGTAACTAAGGCCTCCTCTGCTCTAGTTTTATAAGATCCAACTTTACAGTAGCTTCCTTTCTGGTGAAACTCAAAACTTATAGTATCACTCACTTGTGCTTTTGCTCTTGATTCTCAATGTAGAAACTTCCTTAGCCTGATCTTTATTGTCTACATTTCCATCAGCATTCTGGTCTTCTGAGCTGTGACCAGACTCTCCCATCAAGCTTAGCTCAGAGCATTCCAGCTGGCATCTCCAAACCGTGCCATACTTCTCCTGTGAACTACTTTCAAAGGTTCCTGAACCACAGGGTCAGGTAGTCACAGTAATGGCCCCATTTCTGGTACCACAATCTGTGTTAGTTGTTTTTCTCATTGCTGAGACAGATGCCCAATACTTACAACTTAAAGTAAAGGAGGTTATTTTGACTCATGTTTTTAATTCATGGTTGACTGTTTCCCAAAGCAGAAATGGAATGGCAGAGGGACACGGTAGATGAAAAGTTGCTCATGTTGTGGCATCCAGGAAGCAGAGAATGAAATAAGAAATCAGAAAGAGACATATATTTTTCCAGGTCACACCCTCTGTGACCTGCCATTTCCCAGCAGACCCCATCTCCTAACAGCAACAGCTATGTAACTCCAATGGTTTGATCATCTTCCAAAAGCCTAGGCAATATGCACAAAGCCTTTGGGGGACATTCTTTTTCTTCAAGAGTAGCAAGAATTTATTAAGAGAAAGAATGCTTCTGTCTAAGAGGAACAGAAGAGGGTCCCAAGTGGGTGACTCACTGATCCTGCTTCTCAAGGATATCTTACTGAGCACAGCCACAAGGTGAGGCAGGTTCAAGGCAGGACAAAAGTATAGTCAACTAATAAGATTACAAGTATAATTTCTTAGGTAATATTGATCCAACAAGAAATCACAAGGTGAATGTGAGAGGGGACAAAACAATCATGAACCAATAAGATTACAATAAATATAGTTGTCTAGGTAATATTGATTAAATGGGGATCAAATGGGGAAGCAAGTCACATAGCAAGGGTACATGGAATGAACTAGGTTTTTCTGGGAAAGAATAGGCTAGGGAGGTTTTGGCCCCCCATCAAAGGTGATTGATGCCTATTTAGAATATCAATCACTACTGTTCATTCCTAGAGGGAGTATGTAAGTGTAGTGATTCCTTTTTTTCTTGAAGCCTGGCCTTCAGTGAATGTGTATTTGGCCACAATTGTCTTCTGAGCTGAGGACTCAGCCTTGTCTAACTGCCTATAATATTTATAACTAACTTAGCAATCTACAATAGTCCCTGCTCTGAAGAGCTAACGTTACTGAAGTTAAAGGGAAAAGGGCATAGTTTCCATCTAGCTGCTTTGAGCTGTGAAGGGTCGATGTAGGGGAGACCAGTCAGGGTCCTTTCCGGAGAGCTAATCTAATGGACCTCAGAGAGAAGCCATGTTGTGGTTTAGCAGTTACAAACTCTATTTACAAGGTCAATCTTGTGAATCCCAGTAAAAGGTGTAAAGCACGTTTGTCACTGGTTCCATCTGCATGAGCATTTGGAGTTTAGTGCCTCTAAGCAAGAATAAATTTTTTTTTCAGAAATTAGGGCATGTTTAATCAAAGCATAAGCTCTAGAATGGAAAAGTATGTTAAGGAAAAGAGCCAAGTCTAGAAACTGTTAAGGGACTAAAATAGCCATTGTAACCCATCTGCTCTTGAAGCCCTCTAATAATGGAGCCTGATATTTTGTCACAAATCTCTCCAGTATTAGCTGTAAGAAGATGGAGAGTTTGGTGGTTTTGAAAGACAATTTTAGCAAAGAATTTAAAAATTGTTGTTGAGTTTATATAGATCCTACTGTAGTTTTTTCTTAATGACCCATAGCAGTGGTCAGCTACTGGTGCACCTGGAAACTGCCAGAAGAGGTCAGTGATTGGAGCAATTTCTATATGTAGCTTACTACTATGGCTTTTAAAAAATATATCTTTTGGTTATATTTTTCTGTTGCGTGTTTAAGACCAAGTTAAAGTGAGACCTGTTCTCATTAAAATTAACCTCTTGCTGTCTATCAAGGTCAGTTAAGTCTCCTCAGGCATTACTTTGGAACCATGTGCAGAGCCTCTTAGCTCCTCTGTCAGCATCAGCCGTCAGGATGGGTCACAGTCTTGCTCTACCATGTTGCTTTCTGTGGAAGCATAGAAGACTTTTCCCTCTTGCTGACTTTCCTTTGGCACGCTGCGCACTTGTTGATTCTTGTCCTCTGGGGTTCAGCAATCTACTTGCTCACCAGAGCTGTAGGATCCCATAAAAGGTTTCCCTCATGTCCTGGGTCTGTGCTGACCTTGAAGGACAACACCCAAAAACTGTGTCAATAAATGGGAAAGTCTAGAAAAAGTAAATTTCTGAAAATGCATGATATACCAAAATTGAACCAAGAAGACACTTTTAAAAATCCTAAATAACAGGCAGCAATATTGCATTAGAAATAAAAAGTCTCCTAAGAAAGAAAAACCCAAAACTAGGTGATTTCACTGCTGAATTTTATCAACCTTTTAAAAGAACTAATGCCAGTTATTCTCAGACTATTCTGCAAAATTGAAGGGAAGAAAACACTGGCAGACTCATTCTGCAAAGCCAGTATTAACATCCTATCAAAACCTAGCAAAGGCACAACAAAAAATTTAAAAACTATGCAGTAGGATCCTTGATTAATTTAGATGCAAAAATCCTCAACAAGATTCTTGCAAATTGGGCCAGGGATTTAGCTCAGTGGCATAAGGACCTGCCTGGCAAGTACAAGGTCATGAGTTTGATCCCTGGTACGAAAGGAAAAAAACAAAAGATTCACGCAAATCAAATTCAACAACACTTAAAAGGATCATGTACCATGATCAAGTTGGTTTCATTCAAGGGTTATGAGGATGGTTCAGCATACACAAATTAATAATAGAATCACATAAAGACAAGGATTTAAAAAATCATATGATCACTTTGCACATGTACAAAAAGCACTTGGTGAAATTTAACATTCTTCCATGATAAAAACCCTGAGCAAATTAGATATAGAAAGATCATGACAATATAATAAAAGATATATGTGATGAATTCACCCTTCCTGTGAGCCACTACAAGCCATGTGGAGCCCCAGAGGAGAAAGAAGACAATTCACCCTTCCCATGAACCAACCAGCACTTGGACTAGGAGACAAGAACACCGTCCCCCACCAAGTAACCGGCTGATTTGGAGCACAGGCTGAGTTGATAGCAACTAAGGTACAAAAACAACTTAATATTTGTGTGGTTTTATTGACTTTGCAATCTAAGGTCAGTAGTCTGAGCATCTATTATGATAATAACAATATGCAATATAGCAAATATGAGGAATTTCTTTCTGTCTTGTTTTTGAAATCTAATATTGTTCTCGCTGTTTTATTTTCTTCTGTTTTATTGTTTTGTTTCATTCAATGTTCTGTTTTGTTTAATTTTATTATGTCTGGTGGTATGGGCAGCAATTTTGAAGATAACAAGAGACATGGTAACCATTGTTGATTTCCTATTATCCTGTTC
Source organism: Dasyprocta punctata (assembly GCA_004363535.1). NCBI lineage: Eukaryota > Metazoa > Chordata > Mammalia > Rodentia > Dasyproctidae > Dasyprocta > Dasyprocta punctata. The sequence continues at coordinate 11,415 of RJWM01014850.1, read as the reverse complement.
TGAAGTCCTGTATCACTTTCACTGTTTTATTTAGATTGGCTTTATTCTGTTTTATTTTGTTTGGGTTTATTCTCTTTAAACTACACTTTCATTCTTTTGTTAAAAAAAAAGGTATATGTAACATATTCATAGCCAACATTATACTAAATGGAGAAACTCTGAAGCATTTTCCTCTTGAATCAGGGATAAGACAAAGATATACCTTACCAATGTTATTGTACCAGAAGTTTCAGCAATGGCAATTATGAAAAAGAAAAAAACTAAAAGTCACACAAGTAGGAAAAGAGAATGTCAAATTACTCCTGTTTTCACATAATTCTGTGCACAGAAAAACCTCAACGCTCCACTGAAAGACTACTAGAACTGATTAACTAAATAAGTTTGAATTAGATATGTTGGATATGAAACCAACATATAAAATCTGTAGCTTTTCTATGCACCATAACAAAATGGTTTAGAAAGAAATCATAAAAATAATTTCATTTACAATGGTTACAATGAAAAATAAATGACAGATAGATGATAGCTAACTAGCTAGATAGATAGATAGATAGATATAGATAGAGAGACAGATAGATGATAGATAGATGGAAATCTGTAAGAATGGTACAAGGAAGAGAACAGACAAGACAGCCAGGCTTGTGTAAAGGCAACGTGACATGATATTTATTGTGCCTGGGTTCAGGCAGACAGAGGGCAAAAAGACCATCTGTGGGGGTTCAGAGAAAAACAAAGCATTTTTATAGGGGTTGGCCAAGTGGGTCAGGGACCTCAGGAGAGGAAATCTGGGCAAACATTCATATTCAAAATTCTCTGAATGTCTGGTGCCTCAGTAGGCAAAATCTTTGGGGCATCCCGTGTAAATGTTTGGGTGTGTTTTAGATGTCCTGGTGCTTGGAAGATTCCATACTCCATTTTATGTCTTTTTATGGCATTCTGTGTTTGCCAAGAACAGTAACACCAGTGCTGAACTGGACTTTCTCTAAGAACAGTAACACTGCTGACAAACAGGTTAGATGATGGAAAAGTTGAGCCTGACAAAAACTAAGGATGTGAAGGGCCTCTATCTACAGTGAAAATTATAAAACACTGAAGAAAGTGACCAAAGAAGATACTAACAGGTGGAAAGATTTGCCAGATGTATATATTGAAAGGATTAATATTCTTTAAAGGTCAATACTACCCAAAGCAATCTACACATTCAATATGTTCTCTAACCAAACACCAATGACATTCTTAGCAAAACTAGAAAAACCAATCTTAAAATTCATACGGAAGTACAAAGATCCTGAGTACCTAAAGCAATCTTGAGCAAAAAGAACAAAGTTGTAGCACAAGGTATTGATTTCCAGTCATACTGTAGAGCCACAGTAATAGTAACAGAAATAGTATGGTATTGGTATAAAAGCAGACATATAGACAAACGACAGACATATAGACAAATGGGATAAAGAATAGAGAGTTTAGAAATAAGTGCAACTGATTCTTTAAAAAGGTGACAAGAACATATATTGAAGAAAGTACAGCTTCTTTCAATAAATTGTGCTGGGGAAACTAGTTGTCCACATGTAGAACACTGAGACATGGTCCCTATCTCTCCCTCTGTACAAAGTCAACTTAAAATGGATCAAATACTATAATGGGAGATCCGAAACTCTGAAAACATAGAGAAAAACATAGAGAAAACATTGGCACAGGTAACAGTTTCCTGGATAGGACTTAAAATGCACAAGAAACCAAAACATAGATATTGATAAATGGAATTATAACAAATCAAAAAGCTCTGCACAGCAAAGGAAACAGTAGCAGTTAAAAGACAACCCGCAGAATGGGTGAAAATATTTTCCAGCTATCCTTCCAAAAGAGGATTAATACACAGAATATATAAGGAATTCAACAAAGTAATATTCTAACAAAAATGGGTAAATGATCTGAATAGACCTTTCTCAAAAGAAGTAAAATGGCCAAAAATAAATGTGTGAAAAATGCTTGATATTATTATCCATCAGGGAAATGAAAATCAAAAGTACAATAAGTTCTCATCTCTGCCAAGTTATGGTGACTGTTATTTTAAAAATGCTGGGGCTGGGAATATAACTCAGTGGCCTGCCTGACAAGCATAAGGTCGTGAGTTCAATCCCTGGTACCAAAATAATAAATGCTGGTGAGAATGTGGACAAAAAGGAACCCTTATACACTGTGGAAATGTAAATTTGCATTGCCACTATGGAGAGCACTATGGACCATCCTAAAAAACAAAAAACTATACGTAGAACTACAATCTCACTACTAGGTATGATTCCACAGGAAAAGAAGTCAACATATAGCTCTATGTTTATTGCAGCACCATTCACAATAGCTAAGATATAGAAACAGCCTAGGTGTCCATTAAGAAGTAAGTGGATAAATAAAATGCAGTCTGTATGCACAATGCAATATTGCTCAACTACTAAGAATATTGACATCTTCTCTCGACATCCCACCACATTGGGTCAGGGAGGCTCCAACCAGAAGACAACAAGCCTGCCTTCCTGGTAAGTGAGCATGACCAGCACGGACTCCAGGAAAAGAAAGATGTGCCTCTCGAGAACCCGCCACATTAGGTCAGGGAGGATCCAACCAGAAAACTAGTCTGCCTTCCTGGTGAGTGTGCACGACCAGTGTGGACTTCAGGAAGAGAAAGATATGCCTCTAGGAACCCACCACATTGGGTCACAGAGGCTCCAACCAGAAGACAACTAACCTGGCTTCCTGGTGAGTGTGTGCAACCAGCGTGGCCTCCAGGAAGAGAAAGATGTGCCTCTCGAGAACCCGCCACATTGGGTCAGGGAGGAACCAACCAGAAAACTAGTCTGCCTTCCTGGTGAGTGTACACAACTGGTGCAGACTTCAGGAAGAGAAGGATGTGCCTCTTGAGAACCCGCCACATTGGGTCAGGGAGGATCCAACCAGAAGACAACTAACCTGGCTTCCTGGTGAGTGTGCGCAACCAGCGTGGCCTCCAGGAAGAGAAAGATGTGCCTCTTGAGAACCCGCCACATTGGGTCAGGGAGGATCCAACCAGAAGACAACTAGTCTGCCTTCCTGGTGAGTGTACACAACCGGTGCAGACTTCAGGAAGAGAAGGATGTGCCTCTTGAGAACCCGCCACATTGGGTCAGGGAGGATCCAACCAGAAGACAACTAACCTGGCTTCCTGGTGAGTATACATGACCCACACGAACTCCAGGAAGAGAAAGAGATGTGCCTTCCTTAGGCCTACCGGTGTGCAAGCTAAGAGTCAAGAACATCCCTCCTACCCCCAACCCCTGTAAGCAACCTGCTGGTTTGGAGGACTGGCTAAGTGGATAACAACTACAGTATATAAAGCAAATAAATGCTTGTATTGTTTAGTTGATTTTGCAGGTCTGGAGCTGGCAGTCTGAGCATCTCTTAGGAAGATGACAGTATGCAATGTAGTAAATATGGGTGATTCTCTTCTGTCTTGTCTTTGAGGCCCAATATTGTTCTCACTGTTTTGCTTTATTATGATTAATTTTTTTTTGCTTTATTTTATATTATGTTTGTATTGGTTTTATTGTATTTTGTTTTTGGTTTGATTTTACTATACCTGATGGAATTATCAGCTATTCTGAAAATAATAAGATATGCTATAGTAGCTACTGTTTTCCTAGCATCATGCTTTGAAGTTCTGTACCAGTTCTACTGTTTTGTTTTGATTGACTTTGTTCTGTTATGTTTTGTTGGATTTTACTATCTTTAAAATAAAAAAATAAATTTAAAAAACTGAAATCCTACCATTTGCAGCAAAATAGATGGAACTGGAGGACATTATTTTTTAAGTGAGATAAGAAAGGCAGGCACTGTCATATATATAGAAGTTTTTAAAAGAAACTGATCCAAAAGTAGAATGGTGTTTATTGGAGGTTGGGAAGGTTTGGGGATGAAGGAGAATTGAATTTGATCAGTCCACACTATATGCATGTATGGAAATATCACAGTGAAGCTTTTGAATATGTGGAATACATGTTAAAATAAAATATTTAATCAAAAAAGTCATAATTAATATGATACTTTAAATTCTCACTTTCAAACAGGCCGCAGTGATAACGTCATGCTGCACAAGAATTAAAAAGTAATTATTGCTGGTTTTTTCAGTAATAGTTGGATTGTTATTATAGCCTAAATTCAATTTTTCTTTCTAGATTTTACACATCAAGAGTTGTCATAAATAAGGAATTAATATGGGTAAAGATGTGAATGGGATTTAAGGAGAGGAAGGAAAAGAATTTGAAATGATTTACTGTTTAATGTAGAAAGCTATGTCTGAAACTAAATTTAAGTTTTTCAAATTTAAATTTTTTTTTTCTTTTTTGACACAGGGTCTTGTTCCGCAATTCAGGCGGGCCTTGAGCTTACTTTATAACCCAGGCTAGTATCAAACTCACAGAAATCCCCCTGCCTCAGCCTCCTGAATGCTGGGATTGCAGGTGTGCATCACCATGGCCAGCCCAAGGCTCAGAACACTCTTTTTTTTTTTTTTTTTTTGGTACTAGGAATCAAACTCTGGGCCTTTTGCTTGCCAGGCATGTGTTTTTGCTGTGAGCTATATCTCCAGCCCACTTCAAATTTAACTTTTTATGATGTCATTTCACTACAGTAATTTCCTTTTATGTGAATTAAAGTGAAAAGAATTTTACTTTAAAGAAGAGAAGTCAGAATCATACTTATTGTCTAGGTATGAAACCTGAGAGGAACTTGAAACTCTTGGTAAGTAATCATCTTTTTCTTTCGTACAGGGGTATGAAATTATGCAATTCATAGAACTTTAAATTTGTGAATCATGCACTTATCTGTACATGTAATTATTTTAAAATAATAAAACCAACTGCAAGTAGTAGTGCATGCCTGTAAACTCAGCACTTGTGAGGCTGAGGCAAGAGGATTGCTGCAAGTTCAAGGTCAGCCTGGGCTACATAGTGAGTTGAAGGCCAAACTGAACCACATAGCAAGACCCTGTCTCTAAATACATACATATATACATAGGTACATAGACACATACGTACGTACATACAATAAGGAATGGAATTGTTCATTTTTGTGTATGCTTTTAATTTTTCGACTAAGGGTGGTGTGATACAGAACATTCCACTTAGGTTTGATTTTTGTGTTGAACAATAATTATTTGCAAAAATATTCTAACCACCCATATTTTTTAATACAAAAGAGGGTTTTTCCTTATGTTTTGTTAGTCAGTGTTTTATCATACCTATTATATTATGAGTCTTGTCAATTTTCTCTTCCATTTTAAACAAGCATAGGGCTGGGGATATAGCTCAGTTGTATAAGTGCCTGCCTGGCAAGTGCAAGGTCCTGAGTTCAATTCCTGGTACCAAAGCAAAAAAAAAAAAATCATTTAAATAAGTATAATTCTGACTGGTTCTAATTTATCAACGGTTTTGTGCATGATTAGTGTGATTTTACAAAATGATTATCAAGACCTTGAGAAAATCTTGTATATTGAGCAAGATTGAATGTTACTACAATAATTTGCAGTGGATTTTCAAATTTTCACTAGGAGTCCAGTGAAGACATTGACCAACTGGATTTGGAAAAAACATAGGTAATAAAACAAACAGATGCTTGGATGGAGACTGATTTCATAAATTGATTCCTTTTTAATCAGTATTTTGTCATGATAATGTTCCTTCCCTAGCAGACAGACATATGATATGTGGTTTGCAAGAACAACCCTCCAGGTAGAAGGAGTCGTCTATGAAAAGAAGGGGTAAAAGTTAGATTAATAATTTCCCAAGAATACAAACTGTCTTTGAGGTCCATGGTGGGAAATGAAGGGGGGTAGGGGCCATAGATGAGATTACAGAGATGGCTAGAGAATTACCCTAAAGGGAGTTTAGAATCGATTCCTGTGTTTTATAGCTTTGAAAGAGTTTGAGAAGAAAAATAAAACCCTCAGATTCAGATTTTAGGAGAACATTTAGAATGCAAATGTTATAGGATATTTGTGTTTGTTGGCTATGGTTGTCACGACAAAGTTATACAAGCTGGATGGTGTAAACAGAAATTTATTTATTTTTTCACAATTCTGGAGGCTTTTTGAAGTCTAAGATCAAAAGATGAGGAGAATCAGTTTCTTCCCAGGCCTCTCTCCTTGATTTGCAAGTGGCATAATCTTCCTGGGTCTTACGATGGATTTGTACCTGTGTATTATAATTCATTGCAAAATAATTATATACTAATCTCTTCTTATAAGAACACCATTGATGTGGAATAAGGCCTACCCTAATATCCTCGCTTTACTTTAATTGCATCTTTTAAAGACCCTATCTCCAAATTTACTTCAACATATAGATTTGGAGAAGGGGCATTTCTTCTACTGACAAAGGGACATAATACTGGTTTTTGTAGGGTTCTTAGAACAAAATGAGTTTATGTATGTAAAGTGCTTAAGACAAGACCTTAACTATAATAAGTTTCAGTGCATGTTGAGAGTTTTTTAAAAATATTTTGACTCCCATTTAATTGGGGCAGTGGTACTTGCTTCCTGGCCAGAGGGTATGCCAATCTTTAGGCAATCAAGTGTGGTTAGAGACTTGGTGTAAGAGATCAATTTCAAGGGACTATAAGATGGAGGCTGGAGCTAAACCTTGAGCTAAAGAGGCAAGAAGAGACCTTTGGGATCCTGCTGGACTGTCTCACTCTCCAGTATCAGACATTAGGTAAGAGTCTGTGGCCAAAGTATAATTTACATTAACCTGAAAATTCTGTATTCAAGGACCTTTCAATACTTGTTCAGAGGCTCAGGAATCCCAGAAGCAGATCCTATAAAATTCTTTAACCATGAGCACTGAGATTATCAGTCATATCCTAGGACAACCTAGAAAGTTATTGAGCCACAGAATGTTAAAGGACTGTATTGATAGCTGTAATTAACTTTTATTTGCACTACCCCAACACCTGAATATCTTTAGTGGATCCTGTGAAGACCCAACAGGAATCTAAGGACCATGTAGATGCCCTACATAATCATTGGCTGACTCATTTTAATGATTTTAAACTTCTAAAGCCAGAAGTCTCAAAAATATACAAAGTCTCATTTGTCTTACTTTCTTTGGCAAAGTGTGATAGCTTCCAATTTCCTTCCCTGAGACAGCAAACATAATATTTCCCACAATTTTCTTCCCGCTTCTCATTGTCTCTGCATGATTTTCTGCATCTGCCTCTTCCATAATTACACTTCTTGATGAATAAATCTACCAAAATAAATAGATAAGCATATGCATTCATGAAAGGTAGATACTATTGTACTGAAGACATCGGTCAAAATAGTAATAATGATTAGAGTGAGCATTGATCTTGACACCTACAAGCATGCTTGGAAATGTTACACATCTATGAATGTAGAATGTCTACTGCTTGCCTTGACATGTAGCAGACATGAGCAGTTATCACCTTTCCTCCAACCAGTTCTAACTGAATCTTGTTCCTATGCTTATGATGTTCCCATGTTTGTCATGTTTCACAGACTCATTAACTCTATCTAGTTCTACTTCCATTCTAAATCTGAGTGCTTGTCAAGAAATGGGCCTAGGTCTTAAATTATCCATTTGCCCTTATTATTCATCATTCTTTTTGTTTGTTTGTTTTTTGAGTCAGAGTCTCACTATGTAACCCAGGCTGAGTTCAAAGATCCTCCTATCTGAGCCTGCCGAGTTCTGGGATTACCAGTGTGTGCCACCACACCCAGCTTCCCGTTCATTATTCTTTAAGCAGCAATTTGTTGAATACCTATTATGTGATAGACATTGTTGTAGGTGCTTGCCACAGGAAATGTCTACAGCAGGACTCTGAATATTAGATAATAAATGCGTGGGGCAGGCTCACATTTGGGGTGGCGTAGCTCTCTGCTCTTCTCTGATCTCGTCTGTGAGTAAGCCCTGCCTAGGTGAATAAAACTCTGAGTGGAGACCCAGCTTCCCCTGAACACTGGGTTTATCTGAAAGATAATTGCATTTTGGTTTCAATAATAGATTTTCCCTATGTACCTTTTCCCCAAATTTTCTCATAGGAAATAATTTGCAATTCTCACTGGTTTTCAGACTGGAAAAATCAGAGTCCTAATGACTCTTACTTCTGCACTCCAATATCCCATGAGCCAGTATGTTGATTCTTTCTCTAAAATGTCTCTTGTATCTTCAATTTCACCTTCTCTTCTAGTTCCCCCCAACCAGAGTTTAAGGCATATTTTTTTCTAGAATAACTGAGGGGCAAAAACTTTAAGCTTGCAGTACTGATCCAAGATAGGATGTGACTCCAACAGCAATGACCCAAAAGGAAATCATGGAATTAACAATCATAAACTTCACAGCCCCCAGGAAGCCTAAGGGGAAAGCACTTCCACTAGAAAGTCATTCAGCAGCTGTCCATGAAGCTTGATACTAGGCTAGAAATCTTTGTGTGTGTTCAGTCAGTCATGCAGAATCGTCTGTTACAACTTGAACTTGTTTTTATTAACCTGTAGATATTCCACACATTTTTACCAGATACTCTAAGAGCAAGATACCTCCTCTACTAGCTTTAAAGGAGCGTTCAAAGCCAAACAACAATGGAGAGATGAAGTAATGAGACTAGTTTTGCAATAAAGAGTATCAAGTAGGAGTGGGATGACACTGTTGTTATTTGGGCGTAGGCATTAAGGATGTTAGGGTTGTTGAGGCTGCTTCTACATATGCAGGGGACTTCACCTAAGACGGCTAGGCTTCCTACCCAGAAGTATACTCATAGTTGGGAGTGACAGGCTACCCTGACAAGGCATATTCTTTTTAAAGTTTGAAAAAAAATTTTTTGGTCCTGCAGATTAAGGGAAGAGTCTCACACCTGGTAGACAAGTGCTTTAATCCTGAGCTACATCCCCATTTAAGATAAATGTCGCATTTATCTTAAGGCTTTTCACTAGATTTCAGCCATCCCTGTGGGTCATTCTTACTCCTATACACATTAAATTTTCCATGGCTCTGTGAGTAGGAGCCCACCTTACTCCCTTTCCTGCCTTGTCACAGTTCTGGTTACCTGGGGACGTCTGAGCCAGGACCACAAGGACAGCTAAGACCAGGAACAAGAGTCGAATGTGTCTTGAGATGACTGAGGAGTGATCCGACAGCATACTGAACATGCTAGGGAAGCTGGGTCTGTACCCAGTGTTTTATTGACCTGGGTAGAGCTGAGTCACAGACAATGGATCAGATAAGGACAGAGGGTTACACCACCCAGAATGCAGTCTGCACTGGAAATTGACCATGCTGTGTTCATGGCCTAACTCTAAACGTCCTCTAGGAAGGCGATGGCATTGGTAGAGGAGGTGCAAGTCCTGCGCAAGTCTGTAGCCTTGTGAACAGAACAGATCCCCTCTCCGAGAAGCCTTTCATGCCCCCCTCCATGGGCACTTTAGCCTCCTCTTTTGTGTTCTCCCAGCTACTTTATTTCTGTACAATGTTCATCATGATGCCTTAGAACTCTTTTCCTGGCTTAACCTCTCAGCAGGCTTACATTCTCAAAGATAACTTTCAACAGATGGTGAGATGCCCAAAAGTCAGGACAGGCTGTCATTTCTACATGTCCAGAGCGTTCAGGGAACGTGTATTGAAAAACACTGAAGAGATTCACACGTGTATGTCGGGGTATGACTCTAGTATCCTCAATTATCTTAGGATAGTTATTTCTCAGCTAAGAAAATGCAGACCCATACAGTAAAAGATAATTCTCTGGGGTTGCGTGTTAAGCAAAAGAGAAACAGTATAGGGAGAGAGCCCTCATAACCCAACATATTTGTTATGAGTGCATTTTAGTTATACAGAATAGTGAGTTTTGTTTTAGCATATTCCTATCTACATATAAGTATGCCAACATACTTTGCAACTTTTACAAACTTTATATATTTTTGTCATTTCCTACTCCAAATTCTTACTATTGACCATTTCTGGGACCTCTGTGGACTCCAGCCCTCCAAAAGCAAAAATATTTCCTAGGGATTCTCCAACAAAGAGAGTAGATACTACCTGAACTCTATTAGGAAAGATATCTGTGGAGCCACTATTTTCTACTTTTAGGTTCCTGGTCTGGCCTCATGGTCCTTTTATACTTTTGAATTAGTCCAGTACTGTCCTCTTCCTATAGGCAGGCAGAAAGCTCAGCCTGAGACTCAGGAAATTTGTTTTGTCCTTAGGATCTGGGCAGGAGCTTCTTCAAAGGAGCAGTAGGTTATGAATGCCATCCACCGAACTTGCCAGTGTGCCAGCAACTATGCCAAGCACTTTACTACATGGTCCCTAGGCCCTTCACCAGACCCCTGAGGGATAGGTGTAATTTGTTCAAGATTATGCAGTACTTATGGAATGAGGTGTGAATTCAGACTTGCTTATCTATCCATAAACATGTTCGTGTTATCATCCCAGAGGATTATGTCTGAATGATGATGGAAGGAGAAACCTACTTAGACTGAAAAGCAGCGTGAGTTGAAGAGTCATAGTTGCTATCTTCAATTATCTGAAAGGTGTGTTTTGTGCAGAGTACAGAGCAGCACTAAAAGACCTGCATGCAAATTGTAGAGGGCAGATTTAAACTCACCAGAAAGACCTCTGATGAGCAGCGCCATCTGAAAAATGATTGGACTTCCTGGGAGTTGTGTCCTAATGCTAATTTGTTGGCATGATAACTTCCCCTAGATTCCACAGTGAGGACTGCTGAGTTGGCTGAATGTGAATCTTCACACAAGCACAATTCTAGGAACTGGGCTCAAGAGAAGGAAGCAAAGTCCTGCTGTTCTAATAGGGACAAATACACAATGTTAGGTGGTGATAAGTGCTATGAAGAAAAGCACATCAAAGGAAATAGAGAGTGGTATAATGTTCTGTGTGTGTGTGTGTGTGTGTGTGTGTGTGTGTGTGTGTGTCTGTGTGTGTGTGTGCACATCTCAAACAGGGCAATCAGCAAAGGACTCTGTGGGAAAATGACCTTGAGTGGAACCTGAATGTAATGAGCAGTTGAGCCAACTGGATACCTAGAGTCTCTCAGGCAGAGAGAACAACAAGAGTAAATCTCCCGAGGCAGGAAAGCACTAAGTGTCCTTGGATGGGCAGTAAGTTGAGTGCGTCCAGAGCAAAGTCAATAAGAGAATGAATCACAGAAACTGAAATCCTAGGGGCAAGCAGAACCACCACACGTCAGCCCTTGTAGGGCCCTACTACAGACCTTGGAGTTTATTCAGCGTGGGATGAGGAATTGGGGTTTATGTTCAAATCTGAAAGTTTATTTCTGTCTATGGAACATTACTTTCTCCATTTGAAAAGCAAAGTACTTGGTCCAAACTAGCGTTTCCACAAGTGAGTAGCCCATGTC